>PVKC010002745.1:0-41667 GCA_004027635.1 Crocidura indochinensis
TTTTTGGTTTTTGGGTCACACCCGGCAGTACTCAGGGGTTACTCCTGGCTCCATGCTCAGAAATTGCTCCTGGCAGGCACGGGGGACCCTATGGGGCACCGGGATTCGAACCGATGACCCTTTGCATGAAAGGCAAACGCCCTACCTCCATGCTATCTCCCGGGCCCCTAGGATCACATCTTAAACAACAGCTTCATAAACAGAATTGCCATGCTTACCTTATTTTAATCAGGTACATTTAAGGAACAGAATATTTCCCTGAAATAGAACCAAGAAGTGGGCAATATTGATCCTAGCAAATGACTTCCAGCTTCAAAATTAGCAAAAAAAAAAAAAAAAAAAAAAATCCTCTCTAGAACTTATTCTGAGAAAAAGGAACAGCGTATAGTTTTCTCTTACAAAGCTCTAAGCAGGGGGCCAGGGAAACAGCTCAAGTGATAAGCCACAGGCCCAGCATGATGGAGGCCTTGAGTTGGACTCTGGCAGTGCCTGCAAGTACTTCCTGAGGGATGCTCTGTCAGGAATGCCTCTTTTCTAAGGTGAGAGAAAAATAGAACTTGAAAAACAGCAAGGGGTGTGTTTCCTACAAAAACATCTTAGGAGAAGAAAACTTCAATACTTCCTCATTAAACGCATCTATTTGACAGACCTGCAGTAGTTGATTATCTGCTGCCAAGATTTCTACTAGTAAGAAAAAGTCCTTGTGATTTCTGCCTGTCTAATTGTGGCAGCACAGACTGAATGGTAATACAAGAAAGAAAAACATTCCTTGTTACAGTTACATAGTATAATTCTTTGAACCTTCATTGAATTATATGCATATGTGACTTTAGAGTGAGTTAGTTTCGTTAAGGGTGGGGAATAATCTCCCAAGCAGAACGTAGGAGGTCTGGGTTTTAAATTAGATAGTGGTTCAATGCCAGGGCTTGAGGTTGCAGACCTCCTGCACTTTGTAGTGTCAGAGATCATCCAGGAGACCTCCTCAAACCCTGCCCTCATAATGCTGAGGGGCTTCCAAGTGGTGGTGCTTGAGGAAGCAGGTGATGTCAGAGATTCAGACCAGGTCAGATATAAGCTCTGTCATCCCTTCATCCCAGCTTTAGAGTGTTTTTAAGTAAACAATTTTTTTTGTGGTTTTTGGGTCACACCCGGCAGTGCTCAGGGGTTCCTCCTGGCTCCATGCTCAGAAATTGCTCCTGGCAGGCACGGGGGACCATATGGGGCACCGGGATTCGAACCAATGGCCTTTTGCATGAAAGGCAAATGCCTTACCTCCATGCTATCTCCCGGGCCCCAATTTAAGTGAATATTGTAGTAGTCATACCAGCCCAGTCTTCTAAATATTCATTAGCAGCCTCATTGATGGTACCCAAGCTTGTCAACAGTGAGGGGAAAGCCCTTGAGAAATGCTTTAGGCACTCGCCACACTATGGGAGCTTCTCAAACTCTCAAATTGTCTCCATAGCAGGGAAAATGGTGTCCCAATGAGGATCTGTAGTCCTTTTTGAAAGCATTATATATCATTGCAGGAAAATAAAAATCATCTGTTTTATTTTAATGAATTTGCCATTTTTGAAAGTTTAGATTTCTTTCAATGTTTTTTATGCAATTATAAGCAAGGCACACACATAATATTTATACAATAATTCTCTCACATTCTTAAGACAAATTCAATACTTTTGCTTGATGTTGCCAGGCAGTGTCACTTTAGTATAGACAGAAGTTCTTTGTATAAAAAGGCTTTTAAAAAGAACCCCCAAATTCCTACATTAAGTTTCTAAAACTGAAAACATTTTCATTTATATTAAAATATTTAAATTATATTACTGTAATGTCTTACTGACTGCCATTATCTACTGGTATATCTTGCTTTTAGAATAAAATGTAAATACAATAATCCAAACTTACAAAACAAATAAGGTAGGGAGTGAACAATTTGCATTACAAGCCCATTATTTGCTTTACAAAATGATATCAATTTTAATTGAAATCACCTTGAGAATACTTGAAATATGACAGAATTTGCAAAAATTCCATTTACACATAACTTTCCCAGAGCATATCAAGTATACACAGTCAGGTTTATTTATTTGAATATGTTTTCATGACACTGAAGAGGTTAATTGAATCTGGGCTACTTTTTTGAGAGGCAAATTGGGTACAGTGTAAAGAATCCTTGATGAACTAACACAATTATAGTCGTTTCTACAGATATTTCTTTAAAAATCTTGGTGTTTGGGGCCGGAGAGGTAGCACAGCAGTAGGGCATTTGCCTTGCACACAGGCGATCCAAAACAGTCAGTGGTTTGAGTCCCGGCATCCCATATGGTCTTCTGTGCCTTCCAGGAGCGATTTCTGAGCACAGAGCCAGAAGTAACCCCTGAGCGCTGCTGGTGTGACCCCAAAAATTTAAAAAAAAATCTTGGGATTTTTTTGATCAAAAAAATATGAAAGCCTGTGCTGCTTCAAAAGTGGAAAAATATCCGCTTCCACTCCCTTGCTTCTCAGGCCTCCAGCTGCATGCCAGCCAACAGAGTGGCATATGGCACATAACACGCATAGTCCACCTCCCACCAGCATATTTGCAGAAGCAACAGTACATATTGAACTAAACCACACCTCATGGAGGAGACTTAATTATTCTTACTCTGGTGCAGAAGAATGGTGAGGGGTGGGGCTTGGGGGGATCTGCTGGCTGGCAAGGTAGATGAAGGGATTGGAAATAGATCTTTTCCGGGGAGGGCTGGCTTTGGAGTCATTGGCTCTAATTTCCTTTGCCAGACAAATGAAATGACAATGCTGGAGGGCTTAGAAAAATCGGGGCAATGCTGGGGCAGTAGGCGGTGGAGAATGCATTAATGACAGCCTGCCGGACCTCTGAGTGGCAGATAGAACACCCAGATACACACACTCCTCACATTCAACCAGCCTTGGTCCTGTCTAACAGTTTCCCAGTCTTTTGTTCCAGTTAGTCGTTTTGGAAGAGCCTGCTTCAGAAGTATACAATACATTTGTGTTTTTGTCAGAAGCATCTAAGATAGATATTTGAAGAGGGAAGTCAGGCGTGTTTCCAGCACATTCGGGGAATTCCCCCGCAGGAACGCTGAACCTAATCAGCATGTGGCCTTCAGAACAGAGGTCGAGAAGGAGGATTGTGGGAGGAGCTGGGGCCTCCTGGTGTTTCCCATTCTCCCTTCCCCAACTCACCCCTTTTCTCTCCTTTACAACCCAGTATCCCAGAACACACCTAGAGGCCAAGCAAGGCCCTGCTCTATCCAAGCCCTACTGAGTACTTTTTGATGGCTGAAGGCACCAGAAAAAGGAAAGACCTTTTTTTTTTTTTTTTTAAATTATTGTATGAGGTCAGTGGGAAATTAAAGTAATGAGCGGGAAAAGGACTGGCCTGGGTGTCAGAGAACCCGAGTTTCCTTCCAGCTGGGCCATGATTTAGCTGTATGACCTTGGCAGGAAACGTAATCCCTGAAGACCCAAGTTTTCTCAGCTGAGAAATGAAAGGTTGAACTAAATTATCTGGAGAGAAAAACTGAGCCACGGGATGGATTTTGTGTGTGACCCTAAGTGGCTGGCCCTGTGTAACTGTGTCTGTGTAGCTGTGTAGAGAAAATGAAAAAGATAAACTGTAGGAAAAGGGAATTGAAGCCAGCCCAGGGTAGAAACACTCAGAAGGGAAAGCGACCAGCCCAGTGAGGTGGAGGTGGCTCAAGGGAGAGACACTGAACATTTCCCCCAAACTTGGTGTAGATCTATTTTGGGAGATAAATTCATGAAAAGCTTGCCTGCTCTTTTTTGGTTTGTTTTGTTTTGGGCCAGGAGATTTCTCATAAAGTTGCAATTACACATTGATAGGACTGTGGCTGTCTGAAGGTTCTCTGGGGTGGATGGTCCTCCTGGCTGGTGTTGGATGCTGGCTGTGACAGAAACTCAGCCCTGAGCAGGTTTCCAGCTGGACTTCTCAGGGAGGTGGACTCTCTTCTAGTGACCAGTTTCTCCCAGAATAAAAGGAAAAGCAGAATTTCACAGCTGCGTAAACTCATCGGCCCAGTTCCACAGATTTGCGGCTAATCTTGGAAAAGATTCAAGCCAAGCCTTCTAAAATCCACAGGTACTCTCAAGGGTCTTCTGGCTAAAATCTCTGGGTGCTCTTAAAAGAAAGGCAGGCTAAGTTCCTGCAGCCCTGGCAGCTGCAGCCATACCCCACAGCTGCTCCTTGCCAAAGGCTAAACTTTACTGCTTCAATGACTAACTGCTTCAGCTCTATCTAACCAACAAAAACTCCAAGCACACAGATTTGATGTTGAGAACTCTGGGGTCTTCTGGGATTGGGAGCAGGCGGCCTCCCCCTATTCCTCAGTACTGCTGGAAGCCCAGCAGCCACACTCACATCCCATAGCCACCATCATGTAAATTCATAGACTGAGTTCTACAGACTCCTTGAGTGCATGTCCACCCACCTATGTGGCCAAATAATACCTCCAAATTTCTCTGTAGTGATATCTTAGTAGAAACACACAAAATTAGATGGGAAAGCAGCATAGAAGTCAACTAATAAGCACACAAAACAAAAAAATACCACAGAAAGCTCAACAAGCAACAGTCTTGTAAACCCTCAGATATTGACTTAATGTGAGCTATAATAATTTTCACAAATTTTCTTTTACTTAAGTGCTTCGATATTTCCATTAGCCATTGCAGTATAATGAGCAATGTAAAATAAATTATTTTGTGCATGCTAATGGGGCAGATTTAGGGGTAGGTGGCAAACTGGGGATGATGATAGAGGGAATATTATACTGAGGGTGGGATTTATGTTGGAACATTGAATGCCAGAAGTAACTGTATTAGGAGGAACTTAGTAAACAACAGCGTTTAAATAAAAATACTTATACCATATTTTGTAATAAAGTACTGTCTAGCTATTCCTGATTCAGGCAAGGGGGTGGTTCTTGCGGGGAGGATGTTAAAGAATACTGCTAATGTTCTAAAAGTGCCACAGACACCTGAAAAGAAGGCTCTGATTTTTTTTCTCAGTATCTGTGAAATAAAAGTCTTGATGATTGATATAATTTAATCAGCTTTCCAAGATAAGCGGCTTCCTAAATAATCTAGTTTGCTGAGTGCTTATGAAGAGTGTGTATTTAAAGAATCAGAGCGCTTTTCAAGTAAATTATATGGCTCCAAATCTAAGATAACTTTAACCTCCACAGCTCTCTGATGTGAAGGAAGTTAGCTCTGGAACTTTTCAGTATAGGGAAAAAGCAAAAGAGCTGTGAAAAATCTAATAACCAGACTATTCATTCTACACTGATTTGGATGCCTCAGAAATAGGCCTCTACTCCTGGGAGTCTGACAGCTTACTGTGAATATAAGACAATCACACTATATAACATGTGGACAAAAGACACCCACTGCCATGAGTGCCTTGCAGCAAGCTATTTCAGAGAGTGGAAAAACCTCCTGAAATAGTCTCCAGCAAAATGTCTGCTCCCTGAACCTGTCTGACGCCCTTGGCTGAGAGCTGGCTCACTTCATGTGCTCTTCCTTGGGTTCAATTTAAATGATTATTTCTTCCCATTTTGTGCTGCTGCCATCACACTGATTTTAGTTCCTGGGGATTAAACCATTTCTGAAGGTTGTTATCACTCCCCTTCAGTGGAGCATGTCTTCAAACACCTTCCTGGATAATTACTGTGGCCCAGTGATTGGGCAATCAACAGAGTCATTGTGCACACACACACACACACACACACACACACACACACACACACACACACACACACACACACACACACACACACAAACTCATTCATTCATACAGGCTCTTCTCCAGGGTTTGTTTTGTTTTGCTTTTGCATTTTTAAAGGCCAGCAATTCATGCAATACAGTAGAAAGAAAAAATAAGCAGACATATGGTAGTGCTTAAATTATTCCCCAAAAGGGAAAATGTCCAATATGAAATTATTCAGACTTTCTACTATTCTAGGATGGGGAAGAAGACATATCAACGAAGAAAATCATAGTATGCTCACAATACCCAGAGGAGAGCTGAATTATATTATCAATTTCCAAATACAGTCAGCAATATTTCACCAGAAAAGCTGCTTTGCAAAAATTAAACCTCTAATGTTTACACTGGGAAATACCTCCATTCCTATCCTGAATCTCCCCAGCCCTCTGCACACAGATATGAGTGTTGTGTGTGTGTTTTTCCTATCTTCCCCCTGATCCTATGTTCTTTACCTGTTATCCTGGCATCTACACAGGCAATTGTGTATTGAGGTGCCCAGAATATTTCCTTCCCACAAATTACATAAAGTAGAAATTTGTCTCTCATTTTCCTAGATGTTCTAAGAACACATCCAGCTATCTGATATAGCTAAGGAAAAGGGCAGCCAGAAGAAAATCAATGAGACCATTTTTTGAGATTTTTTTTTCCATTCAAATGTATAACTATAAGGTTTCAGCTTACTATTGTTTTACTCAGTTTATGCAACTTCAACTTATTTGACACAGTCCCAGGTATATTATATGAAGGTTTCATAATTAGACTTATACTTTGAGAAATATTTTAGGAGAGGGCAGGCCACACCCAGCTATCCTGGCCCAGGGGTCATTCCTGGTAGTGCTCAGGAGTAGTGTTTAAGATTAAACCTGGGTCAAACATGCTCAAGTCAAGCCTTTCCGGTTATACTATCACTATAACCCACATTTTTAAAATGTAATGTGAAAATAGTCACTTGGGGGGGGGCGGAGAGATAGCATGGAGGTAAGGCATTGCCTTGCAGCAGAAGGTCAGTGGTTCGAATACTGGCACCCCATATGGTCCCCCGAGCCTGCCAGGAGCGATTTCTGAGCATAGAGCCAGGAGTGACCCCTGGGCACTGCCAAGTGTGACACAAAAACCAAGAAATAAATAAATAAATAAATAAATAAAAGGCCCGGAGAGATAGCACAGCGGCATTTGCCTCGTAAGCAGCTGATCGAGGACCAAAGGTGGTTGGTTCGAATTCTGGCGTCCCACATGGTCCCTGGTGCCTGCCAGGAGCTATTTCTGAGCAGATAACCAGGAGTAACCCCTGAGCATAGCTGGGTGTGGCCCAAAAACCAAAAACCAAAAAAAAAAAGGCACTGGAAGATAGCTCAAAAGACTGGAGTATATATTTGCAAATAGGAGGTCTAGGTTTAAATTCCAGCATCATCAGATAGTCAAAAACTAAACTAGCTTAAAATAGCTGATGCACTCACATGGTACAATCTAAAAACTATATTAAAAATTAATCTGCTGAGAAATCTGTTCCTACCTATTTCATACCTCTTATCCTCCAGCTCCTCTCATCATAGATAAGCACCTTTATTTTCCATTTCTTGCTTATCTTCCCAGTGTTTATACTAATATGCACACATACAAACATCCATATTCTTCTTCTTTTCCCATTGCTCTTTTTATTCCTTTTCCATGTTTGTAAGGAGCAAATCAAGAGAAATGGTTGACCTTATTTGTGCAAGTAGAGAGAACATACGAATAAAGAAAAACCTAATGGTACCAGAAACTTTGAAGAATAGAAATTATTTCTTTTTTTTTGGGGGGGGGGGTTGGGTTTTTTTTGGGTCACACCCGGCAGTGCTCAGGAGTTACTCCTGGCTCCATGCTCAGAAATTGCTCCTGGCAGGCACGGGGGACCATATGGGGCACCGGGATTCGAACCGATAACGCCTTGCATGAAAGGCAAACGCCTTACCTCCATGCTATCTCCCAGGCCCCAGAAATTATTTCTTAATTTTTAAGAATCCCTAAGTTACTTTCTTTGCCCTTGATTTTTTTTTGGTTAAGTCTATTCTTTTGAGACTTTTAATTCTTCAAATTTCTAAAAAAAAAAAAAAGTTGTTTTATTTTTTTTTTGTTTTACGTGCACAAACCAGGTTTTAGAAATTAATATAGCTCATGTATTTGGTCTAAGTCAAAATCATGGTTAGGCTCATCTAAGACCAGAAATATAATAGCAAGTGAAATGCATAATCCATAAAGAACTGTCAGCTCAGCTAGGGGTTGACTATGGGCCAGTGAGGATGAGGCTCTGGCTAATCTTCATCTTCCCTGTGTGTCATCTGTAACCAAGAACTAAGTAAGGACCTTGGCAACATCTTACTCTTTGGACACTTGGTAGTTTAAAATAGAATGATTTTGCTGAATGAAATAAGTAAGAGGGAGAAAGAGACACATAGAATAGTCTCACCCATCAGTGGGATTTTTTGGTTTTGGGGCCACACCCAGTGACACTCAGGTGTCGCTCCTGGCTTGGGGGACCATATGGGATGCCTGGGATTGAATCCAGGTTCCTTCTGTGTCAACCGTGTACAAGCCAAATGCTCTACCACTGTGCTTTTGCTTCAGTCCCTCATCTATGGGATTTAAGAAAAATAAAAGACAGTATGTTAATAATACCCACAGAGACAATAGAGATAGGGCTGGAAGGACTGGCCCACAATATGAAGCTTACCACAAAGAGTGGCGAATGCAATTAGAGAAATAGCTACACTGACAACTACCATGACAATGGTAGTAAGTGAGAGAAATCGAATGCCTGTCTCTAAGACAGGCACGGGGTGGGGGAGGAGGGAAATGGGGGCATTAGTGGCAGGAAGGGTGCACTAGTGAAGAGAGGTATACTTTATTATGACTGAAACCCAACTACAAACATATTTGTAACCATGGTGCTCAAATAAAGATATTCTTATAAAAATAAAAAATAAAATAGAATGATTTTGTAGGTTTTAGAAACAACCTCAGGAATGTGTATATGAACTGATAATTAATGCTGGGCACTGTATAGACTGTGTCAGGTTTCCCAAACGATTGAGTAATTTTAAACTCATAGTTTGGAAATGAACAGGCAATAATGACAGCAATCTGTCCTTCAAATAAACTGAAATACGATAATAGTGTGATCTGCTGCCAATTTTGGGAGACTATAGTATAGTATAACATGCTAAAGGAATAAGAGACAAAGTAAATGGGTAAGAAAGACAGTCAAGGAGTTAGGACACACACCTGGTTTGCAGCCAACCTGGGTTCAGTTCCTGATACCACCATGTGGTTCTTGGAGCATTGTCAGGCTATTGCAGAGCCCAAACAGTACTGCATCCTTGAGCCCTTGTATTGAATTGCTGACCTGGTTGACTGAGAATCACTAAGAAGGGTACCCAGGCCTCTACAGCCCTGTTGGAAGCTCCCCTCTAAAAAGCTAAAATATGGATAATAAATAGAATTAATTATTGCATAGATATAGGTAGAATATAACAATTGCTTTCCATGGTACATATCCATGTTTTCCTAACTATATAATCAGTTAATTTATGAAAAACAAATAAAGTTTAAATATTTAAAGAAATCCTTAAGGTACTAATTAGCTTAGATTTTTTATTTTGTGAACTAATTTTCTTATTAGATGAAATATGGGAACACTGTAAAATATTTCACCAGAACAAAAGATATAAAAGAAAGCTCTCACTCTACCTTCTCCCTGTTTGCCAGCCCTTAACTCAAACCAGCCAACATAACACTTTCTTATGTATCCTATAAAAAGAGCAAATATATGTAATAGGTCAAGATCTCTATTTTATTATAGGGGCACTGGCCATATAATATCTCTAGTTTAAAACAATAAATAAGAACATGCTATAAATTTGTTTGTGGTGGCTATTTCATCATCTATCTCAACATACACGCACCTGTGCTGCCATGATGTCCCACAAGAAGGGTGGTATGGAGCTGGTGACTCACTCAGGGCAATAATTCTTCCATGAAACAAATACAACTTCTTTGTAGAGTGAAAGAAAATCACCACCTACTAATCCCTTTTCATCAATTGCATTTGTCATTCACCCAATGTCCATGGTCTTCCCTAGCATCTGGAGGCTTAGCTAATCTCCTCCCGGTCTCATGCTCTGGAATTGCCTGGTGTCCAGATTCTGAGACACATTCTTTCATACATTTCTCCCAGCTTTTGAGCTGCTTCAGGCAAGCAAATAAATCCAACTCCTATTATTCCATCTTGGCCAGAAGCAGAAGTGTCATATTTTTTAAACAACAAAGTGTTTCCTAAACTCGGATTTCAAAGCCATCATCTGAGGAACTCATCAAAAACAGAGTCCTGGGTTCCTGCTCAGAAACTCTGATTTGGCAGGACTGCAGCAATGAGGAAGTTGGGGGGTATAAGGAAGGCCCCTCCTAGGACACTTGGCCTTGCTTCTGACAGTGGCCTTGTTCTCAAAGTGCTGTTGATACTCCTGGGCCACCAAAACCAGCAATGATCTGTACACTCAATTACGGAGTGCCAAGATGGAACCTCTGTGCTGATGCCAGGACTAGGCACACACTCTACCCTTTGGGCTAGCTCTCAACCCTCCAGAAATTCATTGTGGGTTTATTTGTTGCTGCTGTTGTTTTTCTCGTGCCTGGTATCAAACCTAGACTTTTACACATGTAAATCATGCACTCTCCTATTGAATGCTATCCCAGACCTCTGTCTCAGCATTTTTATCCACCACTCGGTGATCTGAGGACAGACCTGTTGTTTGGGAACCATTGGCTTTAAATGATTACATTTATTTGTCAACTAGCCTCAAGTGAAAGCTCCACATGAACCCTTTATTTTTCAGATGAACAAAATAAAAATAAATGGGAGATCGATTTCATGCCAGACTTTGAGTTATTGAGTTTTTTGGAAGTACACTGCCACCTCTGAGGAGTCTCTAAAGAGGCCAAAGTTCTGCTCTAAAAGGACAGTTCTAAAATGGGAGAGTATAGTGGGAAAGGTGCTGTATGCAAGTGCTTGATGAGGAACTGACCTCTATTTGATCCTCAGCTCAAAAAGTCCTCTGAATACCCCCAAGCTCTGAGCAGGGATTAGTCCCCGAACATCACTAAATGTGGCCCCAAACTCCCAATAAAGATAATTAACTGGAAGGTAGGAAGGGTTATTTTTTTAATGTTTTAATTTTTTGAGGAAATATTTGACAGTGCTCAGGGCTTACTCCTAGCTCTGTACTCATGAATAACTCCTGGTGGTGTTTAGGGACTATGTGAGGTGCCGGGGAATCAAACCTGAGTCAGCCACATACAAGGCAAGCACCTTAGCCACCTCTGTAAAAGTAAACTATAAAAGTAAATTCTACTCAGTTGTGTCACAGTTAATCAAGGAGTTTGCTGGCAGGCTGAAAATTGCAATGGGAAGGGCACATCTACTTGTCTGCACAGAAAGCGCATACATCTTAGTAGATCCAGCTTAGTTCAACTCATTTTGGAAAAAATATTTTTGGCTTGTGTGGTTTTATGCTTTTAGAACTCCGTTTTTAAGCATTGGCCCATCCAAACCCACCGAGGCTGAGCAGAAGCATCCAAAGAAGATGCTGAGTTTCACACTAGTCTCTGCTGAATATGTGAAAACTTCACAGATTTGATCAAACTGCTTTGTTAAGAAACCAAAACAAAACTAATTCTAGTGGAGTTTGCAGGGTCCAGTGGCTTTTGTTCAAAATGATGGCAAAAGTAGTGGTGAATCATGTGACTTCTAAGCCTAAAGGTTTAATTATGAAACCTAAAAGAAACCCACAGTCTTAAAATATTCTCCCAAGAGACAAACCAAAAACATGAAAAAGAAAATCTTTTTCCTTTTGGCCTGTAAGCACAGACTAAGGAAACAGATCCAAGTCAAATGTTGTCAGGTCTTGTTACATTTTAAATCTAAAGCTGAATTTTGTTTCATTGAGATTACATTGTTTATTAACACTGTCTATGGCAATTGAATTGACTAGAAAAATTCATGAGTTCAGAGGCCCTCTCTTGTTTGTGCCGTGATTAGAATGGCCTACTGTTCAATAAACAAAATGAGCTCAGCAATATAAATGACAAGACCTTATTTTGCTGTATCTTCCTCTGCCTAGGACAATAATTTAGTAAATGAATTCTATTTCCTATGCTTTAGTATAAAACTTCACTCCTCAAATGTCAGATCCCTTTACAACAGTGACTCAAATTCTGTAATAGTCTACAGGAATTGTGATATCTGCATGTTCTTGTGTTTATCACTATTAAACAAAAAATGCTAAGATTTTGTGGGTTGGGGCCTGGAGAGTTAGCACAGTGGCGTTTGTCTTGCAAGCAGCCGATCCAGGACCAAAGGTGGTTGGTTCGAATCCCGGTGTCCCATATGGTCCCCCGTGCCTGTCAGGAGCTATTTCTGAGCAGACAGCCAGGAGTAACCCCTGAGCACCACCAGGTGTGGCCCAAAAAAAAAAAAAAAGATTTTGTGGGTTATGAAAGGACTTAGCAAGGTGGTTATCTGCTCTCAGTAGACTGGTTTCCTTCTCGTTCTCAATTGGCCTCATCTGGAAGACCCAATAGGAAGGACACTTGTGAAATTGGCTGAGTAGATTCTTTACATAGTCTAAGGGTCTCTCTATGTGGTTTAAGGCTCTTAGAGACCAAAGCATGTCCTGGAATAGCCACAGATGAATTTCATATGGAAGGGAAATAGTTTCTTGATGGGAAAAATGTCAAAGGAACTGTGGCTACTGGTTCACCCACTACTAAGCAAATCTCAAAATTTTATTCCAGATATTCTCATTTAGTAGTATATGCTTGAGAAAAATACCCCAATGAAATTGGGTGCAAAGGATCTTCAAAGCACACCTGGAAAAAATGCCACTTTATAAGATGCAACAGAAAATGTGCTTTCATCTCTCTGCCACCCTCAAGTCTTATGTCTCCATTGGAGCCAGGGTGCATGGGTACCAAGATCCCTTAAGAAAGAAGGCTAGGTGGGGAGAAAAGAGTGGACTTGGAGAACCCAAGTGACTGAGGCAAGCTTCTAGAGCTGAACTAAGGGAATTGGTCTACAGGGATGTTGAAATGGCCAGAACGAATTAAGAGGAGAAATAGAAATTGGATGTTTGGGGCTGGAGAGATAGCACAGCAGTAAGGGCATTTGTCTTGCATGCAGCTGACCTGGGAGGGACCCCGTTTGATTCCTGGTATCCTATATGGTTCCCCAGCCTGCCAGGGATGATTTCTGAGTGTAGAGCCAGAAGTAACCCCTGAGCACTACCAGGTATGGCCCAAAAAACAATCAATCAATCAATAAATTAAAAAATGAAGTAAAAAAAAAAGAAATTAATATTTGTAAATACTCTATCAGAAATGAGCTGGAGGCCCAGCAAAGGGGTAAAAGAGGCAAAATGATTCCAAAGTACATTTTTCAAAGAGTGATATTTTTCCCCCAGACCTTTTTTTTTATTTTGGAGGTGGGGTTAAGGGTCCAATTTCAGCAGAGCAGTTCTCTTAAGCATTGTGCTTAAGCATTGTTCCTTAAGCATTGTGCTTAAGGAATCCTGTAGGCAGAAATTGAACCAGTCTCTCAAAAGCAAAACATGTTCTCCTTGCTTTTGAGATCTCTCCCTCATAATCTTTAAAATTTATTTTGAAGCACCATGATTTAAAATGCTGTTCATGATGGGGTTTCAAGTATAGATTTTGGTTTTTGGGCTACATCTGACCATGCTCAGGGGTTACTCCTAGCTCTGCACTCAGAAGTCGCTTCTGGAAGGCTCGGGGACCATATGGGATACTGGGCATTGAACCCAGATTTCTTTGATTCTTTGGTCTCAGTAAGCCACACAGTTCAGTTCTAAGAGGAGACAGCTAGCCAATATTACCAGTAACAATGCCAGTACTACCAGTAACAAGGGGGACTTTCAGTAGAGGCTTATGACTCATCATGCACAGGGCTTCAGCAAACAGATATTCTTTGGATAGTGACCCTTGCCCGCAAAGCAGTGCTGTGAGTGCTTGCATGTGCATATGTGTTACATATTGTGTGGCATAAAGTGATGATTCATGGGGGAGGCAAAAGGTTGGTTGGATCTAGATGTGGGTGAAACTAGGAAACTAGGAAAATGTTATTGGGAATCTGAGCACATTGCTAAAAACAGTAAGAGCAGGCGTTCTGCAATCTTGAACGAAGTGCAAGAGGAGAGAGAAAATGGTAGATGAGCTTGACACAGAGAAGGAGTGGGGGTGCCAGAACAGAAGGAGTCAGTAAACAGGTCTCTGTAAACAGCAGACTGGGGTGGGGGTGTCACAATGGTCAGGTCTGGCTTCTTTCATAGATCTTATTGAAGGGATTACATGAAAAGGCTAGAACATATACTTTGCATGCAGGAAGTCCAGCTTTGATTCCTGGCATTGCTCAACTAGGACCAACTCCATAGCACTGAGTCAGGAGCAGCCCCTGGGCACTATGAGGTGTGGCAAAAACAAACTAAAATCCCCAAATCATAAAACAAGAATGCCTCGTTGGGATGGAAGACAATCCCTTCCTGTCCTGATTGGAAGTGCTGTCAGTATTCAGCCCTCTGTTCTGAGTTAAGGTAGGACTGAGAGAAGAGACCTACAGCATCCAGGGAGGCAGCAAGCAGTCAGGAGCCGGGGTACAAAGGGAAGTTCAGGACTAAACTGTGAGGCAAGAATTAGCTAGGTAAGGAGCCGCAGGCTGAGTACAGGCGCGGCAGCCTGGCCCACACTGCCCCACGCAGGGTGTTTCCCGGGCCGATGAATGCTCATGGAGAGGCTGCGTTGGAGCAAGGCCAGTAGAAGCCAAACTCGTGGCCTTTCCACAGCAACAACTGAACAGGAAGCAGCCACCAACCTGCCCCAGGGTGCTGCCTCTGTCATCAGGACTAGGTGGAAAGGGATGTCGGATTCAGTGCCAAGTAGACTAAGGCGCCCTGCCTTGGGGAGGAGTTAACCTTCCTTGAGAAGAAGGGGCCCTTCCTACAACATCCCCCTCCCCCAGTTTGGGAAGCAGGGTACAGTCTGGATTCTACCCCACAGCCTCTCTGCAGAACCTTTGTGCAGAGCACCAAGTGTACAGCTTGAGGCTGAGGTGACCCTGGAGTGGTGACAGGAACGAAGGCCAACTTTTGCTCTGAATGCTGGAACACACAGGCCAGATCTCGGTGGTTTTGACCATAAGTCAGGAAAATTTGGGGTTTCTTTGAGCTCTTGCACCTCCTGAGAGGAGTGGTAAATTAGTCATGATAGAACGACAGAAAACATGAACATTGAGCTAATTGGGAAAACATGTGGTGAGGGTAAGAAGGTGAGCCCTGGAGCCTGGTACCTAAGCAATCAGGTGCCAGTCCATCCCATAAGTGGCTTGGCCTGTGCACGGGGACAAACAGAAAAGCTACTGAAGGGCACCACTGCCAAAAATCTTGTTCCAGTTGAATGGTGAGCCATGATCCACACCCTGACAGCAGGAGGACAAAAGCTTCGGTTGTGCTCCTTTCTAAGATGGAGAAAGTGCAGCTTTCTTGTGGATGGAGAAGGTTATGGACACTTGCATCAGAGAACCAGGAGGCCTACACTCCCAGCCAGTATGCTTTTGTTTGGTTCCTCCAAGAAAGACCTTAAACTACCTTTACTTCCAACTTTACCATCCACCCATTTCCTTATCTGTAGATACCAGCTTTCCCAGTGAGTTTGTTGGTTCTGGCAAGAGGCTCTTGACCTGATTTCTGTTTCCCTAAGGACCAACCAGTTAAGTCACTGGTCTTTTGTTCCATGTTCTTGACTGCCTGGGTTGTGCCAGGCACCATGCTTGGGAATACAGAGGTGACTCTGACAGGGTCAACTCTATCAGGAGCATGTAGAGGGCAGAAGAAGACTGACTGTGTTGTTCACACTGTCCTTTCTTGCTGGAATCCCAATATGGTTACGCACACAACATGCACACACATGTACATATGGCCTGCTTTGGGGTGAGGTGCCCAAGAGTGTGAGGTTGTGAAGCCAGGGGTGGAATGAGTCAGAATTGAATGAAGGGAAGGGAACAGAGCCTCCCTGCCCCAGAGTCCACGTCTTTACTGGAAGCCCTGGCTTCCCACCCGGGTCCAGCTGCTCCGGCTGCCAGGACAGGAGCAACACCAGCCAGTACGTCTGGAAAGAGAGCCAGCGGGCAATGCGGCTTGCTCCTTCTCACTGCTCTAAAGGGGATATTGTAGGGCATGCTACAGCTCATTCACGAATAGTACAATTTATTTATTTATAAGTGCTAAAATCCTACCAAATATTCATATCATCCATAGATAGTTGAGGTGTCTCTAACCTCTGAAAAGGGTGTCTTTTTGAGGGGAGGGTGTGTTTTGTTTGCTTTCTGGGGTGGTGTCCACCCTTGAGCCCAGTGCAAGTGCTTGACCACTGAGCTACATTCTTAGCCTGTTTGGTCTTCTCTTCTCTTCTCAGTGATACTATTTATGGACATGCCGGCACATGCCAGGGGTGCCCTTGTAAATGTTCACAATTAGAGGCTCAGATTGGAGACACCCTGGGATTCCCACTGGCAGAGTGCAAGCACTTCATTGCTCCAGCTCCCTGCTCACACTTTGATAACACTGTCCAATGAAAATCTCATGGTTTCGAAAGCAGACTTGGGTCATTCATGATGAACAAGACCACTGTTATAATGAATGTTGGTCATTCATGTTTCTGCTTCTCTAAAAATTTGACCAACCCTTTGTCTGTTTTCATTTTGGGAGGTCTGTCAGGTTTTTCCATTGATTTTTAGAAGTTCTTTCTATATTTCAAGCAATAGTTTATCAGGGGCCAAAGTGGTAACTCAGCGGTAGGGCATTTGCCTTGCACTCGGCTACCCAGGATGAATCTGGGTTCAATCCCCAGCATCCCATATGGTCCCCCAACCCAGGAGCGATTTCTGAGTGCATAGCCAGGAGTAACCCCTGAGCATCACCAGTGTGGTCCAAAAACTAATCAACCAACCAACCAAACAAACAAAACCTTATCAGCTACACTTAATTTAAGTATCACCTTCTCTCTTATAATATATTATAGCTTTCTTTATACTGTATCTTAATGAACAAATGTTCTTTGTTTTTACTTAGATAATCACTGGCTAGTATTTTTAGTAAGTCTAATTCTTTTCTAAAGTCATACAGATTTAATTTTCTGTTAATATTGTTAAGTTTTACATTTACATTGCCACATACATTTAAGTTGGTCTCACCTGGGATCAATTAAATATAGGTATGAGCTAAGGATCCAATGATTTTTTGCAGGGATAAACAAGTGTCAGAGGACAATTTCTTCAAATACTCTTCCTTTTTCTGGTGACTGCTTTGTTATCGATGTCATAGATTGCCTTTCTACATGCACAGGTTTGCATTTGTGTCTTTTCTTTTGTTGTACTGTCAATTCATTTATTCCTGAGCTGAGACCACCTTTTTCAATTACTATAATTTTATGAAATTGTGTTGATATCTGGGAGGAAAAATTTCCTCATTTATTCTTCTTTCAGAGTGCTTTGTTAGTTTTTGGCTATGCTTATCACTTGGCATGTAGAAATAAGATGTCAGGTTCCTTGAAAAACTCTGAAAGAGGTTATATTAGAATTTATTGATCATTTATTCAGTGAATTGAAGTATTCATATATTGAGCTTTTCTATTCATCAAAAACAATGCACACCATTTAGTTAGGTCTTTAAAAATACTATCATTTCACTTCCTTGTTCCAGGTAAAAATACTTGATCTTGAAGTAGAGGTGGAGTGAGGGATGGGACAAACATTAACACAACTGCAAAAAAGAAATCACTGTCCTCCTGGAATGGGTTATAATACACAAAATAAATAATAAGTATTTTTAATAGGTGAAAGTTCTGAAGAACGCAAAAAAAATCAATCCCTTGCTTCTTTGCCCAGGGAAAAGATGACAAAGAAGAGAACTGAGGTCTCATTGTGTTAATAGTATTCAAGAAACATAAGAAGGGACAGAGATGTCACTCAAAGTTTTTAACACATGCTTCACATGTGGAAAGCACAGGTCTATAGCTGGCATTGCATGGTACCCTGCATTCTGCCACGATTATACCCCAAGTATTGAGCTGAGAGTATCCCCCAAATAATGTTGAGTGAGGAAAGAAAGAAGAAAGGTAGGGAGGGTGGGAGGTAGGAAGGGACAAAGGGAGGGAATAAAGGAAAGAAGGAAGGAGAGAGGAGAGGAAGTAGGAGAGGAAGGATGGAAGGAGAAAGGAAAGAGGAAAAAGAGAATGATAAAGAAAAATGTGAGGTGCCTAGGAAGGTTAAAGTAGAGATAACAAAAGCAAAAGTTATAGTAGATGAAGAACCTCAGAAAGGACAAAGGGGCTCACTGATTTAATTAGAGAGAGGCCTGAGCAGAGGGGGTGGGATGCTGTGTTTATATTGGAGTTTACTTGAGGCTCAGTCCCAAAAGAAAATACCAGCAAACTCAAATTAAGATCATTTAAGGATCAGGCAAGGGACATGGGTAGAATATTTTCTTTGCCTGTGTAAAGCCCTGAATTCCATTCCTGATACCACATGTCTTTCTGGTGTCCAGCACTTCCAGGTGTGGCCCTTACAATTTGTGGTTTGATTTTGGGTTACACCTAGAGGTTCTCAGGGCTTACTCCTGAATCTGTACTCTGGAATCACTCCCGGTGGTTCTCAGGGGACCATATTCTATGCAAGGGAACAAACCCAGGTTGGCCTTGCATAAGTCAAGCATACAACCAACTGTCCTATTTCTCCAAACCCCATTTTAAAAAAAGAATATTTAGAGTGATTTTATTACAAAGGGACTTAGAGGTGGGCATGTAGGGAAACAAGGATTACTGAATATTCCAAATGCTGAAAGAACAAAGGAAAAAGGAATTATAAGAACTTGCAAACAGGGACTGGAAACCCACAGAATGGGAGAAGCTATTCATCCAATACCCATCAGATAGGGCTAATATCTAAGATATACAAGGTACTGACAGAACTTTACAAGAAAAAAAATCTAACCCCATCAAAAATGGGGAGAAGAAATAGACAATTTCTCAAAGAAGAAATACAAATGGCTAAAAGGCACATGAAAAAAGCTCCACATCACTAATCATCAGGGAGATGCAAATCAAAACAACAATGAGGTACCATCTCATACCACAGAGACTGGCATACATTACAAAGAACAAGAACAATAAGTGCTAGAGGGGACATAGTGAGAAAGGAACTCTCATTCACTGCTGGTGAGAATGCCTTCTAGTTCAGTCCTTATGGAAAACAATATGGAGATTCCTCTAAAAACTGGAGATTGAGCTCCCTTATAATCTAGCTATATCACTCCTAGGCATATACCGAAGGAACACAAAAACACAATACAAAAATTCCTTCCTCACACTTATATTCATCACAGCACATTTTACAATAGCCAGACTCTGGAAACAACCAAGATGCCTTTCAACAGATGAATGGCTAAAGAAACTGTGGCACGTATGCACAATGGAATAGTATGCAGCTGTCAGGAAAGATGAAATCATGAAATTTTCCTATACATGGATGTACATGGAATTTATTATGCTGAATGAAATAAGACAGAAGGAGAGAGAGATACACAGAATAGTCTCACTTACCTATGGGTTTTAAGAAAAATAAAAGACATTATTGAAATAATTCCCAGAGATGAGGGCCAGAAGTACCAGTTCATGATATGAAGCTCACCACAAAGAGTGGTGAGTGCAGTTAGAGAAATAACTATACTCAGAACTATCATAACAATGTTAATGAGTGAGGGAAGTAGAAAACCTGCCTCAAATACAGGTGGGTGGGGGGAGGATGGAAATGGGGACATCGGTGATGGGGCTGTTGCACTGGTGAAGGGGGGTTGTTCTTTTTATGACTGAAACCCAACTACAATAACATTTGTAATCACAGTGTTTAAATAAAGATATTATTTAAAATAAAGATTAAATAAGATATCTTATTAAAAATAAGATATTATTTAAAAAATACAAGAGCTACTTAAAAATGATAAGTGTGATAGGAGGGAGGTCGAGAGAGAAACTGTTGGCAATGGTGGGAAATGCACACTGGTGAAGGTTGCTGTACATCTTATGACTGTAACTCAATCATCAACCATTTTATCTGTGGAAATAAAATTTGCAGTATGAACAACCCTGTAACCACAGTGTTTAAATAAGAAAAGAAAAGAAAAGAAAATTCTGATCGGGACAAAGCAATAGCACAGTGGGTAAGGCATTTTCCTTGCACAAGGTCTATCTGGGTTTTATCTCTGGCATCCCCTGTGCCTGTCAGGAGTTATTCAAAGTGCAGAGCCAGAAGAAATGCAGTATTGGGTGCTCAAGCAAAATAAGGGAAAATAAAAGTCTGATATTTCTAGTAGTAATTCAGAGTAGCAGCTTTGTGGCTTGCTAGAGAAGACTGAAAGTCCATTCAAATGTCATTTGCATCCTATTGCTTCGGTGCAAGAGAAAATAATGTAAGTCTGAAATCAGGAATAGTTAAGTTTATTTATAAAAGAAAAGTATATACAGTGAAACACAATTTGTCAACAGTACTTGTCTAGAAAATCTGAAAGAGGAAATATCTCACTATCACCCTTCTTCGTCTCTTGATGTTCATTCATTACTCACGATTGGTCATTGAATGCCTATTGATAAAGCACATCAAGCCAACCTCCTGAGGCAGAGACCAGGGTAGAGAAAGAGGAGAGAAGATCTGAAAGGAAAGAGAAGACACCTGGAGCAAACACATCAGATGACATTTAGAGCAAAGGAATGACTGAAATAACTGAATGCACGTAGGCAGAAGAGTAAAGCATTCCAAGTACAGAGGTTTTTTTTTTTTTTTTTTTTTTTTTTTTTTTTTTTTTTTTTTTTTTTTTTTTTTTTTTTTTTAACAGCACAAGCAGTAAAGTGGGACGTAGGAAGAGGAATCAGCAAAGGGGTCAGGAAGGAAGCACCAGAAAGGAACTCCAAAGGAATATGTGGCCTTAGAAGTTCAAGTGAAGACTCTTTTTCAAGGAGATCATTTCAAAGCCTGCACCAGGTCCTCTGATGCCAAGTAACTAGCTCTAGGCATGGAAAACTGCTCATCCTGACAAGAGCAAAGGCAACAGATCACATGTAGTGGTTCTAAGAGAGAACCAAGTGGGAAATTATAGAATTGAGACTACATATCTTAATTTTACTACATAGTAATATATATATTTTTAAAAAATGATGAAATAGGTGACAGTAAAAATAAGTGGTTCAAGGTAGGTTTTACATATGTTTTTACAATAAAATAAAATTATATTAATAGGATTGATTTAGAGTAAAGGGCTAACTGGGTGATACAAGTGAATTGCTGGAGTAATGTCCTAAATAAGACGGATGTGGTAGTGGTACTTGAGTTAAGTTCAATATGTGGAAAATTCACCTAAAGGAATGGGGTGGGAGGATGGAGTGGGTGCAGGTGTTAGCAATGTGGGAACAGATGCCATCAAGTATGCTTTATGATGCTGGCTTTTAGGGGTTCCATTTTGATCCTTCTACTTCTCAATGCAGTGAAAATCAAGGTCATCAAATGATGAGAAAATATGGGCCAAGTTGGTTGGCATTTGAAAAGAGAGGGAAAATATTTAGTAGTCAGCTAACTCAAAATGTGTGCTTGCATACCACATGAAATAATTTAGAAAAATGTTATCTCCTAAAACATTTCCAGTTAAAAAAAATTTTCAACCTAAATTTAGTCATTGAAAAAATTCCACTTATTTAACTAGGCAGGAAGAATAGTTTTGTTAATAGTATAAACTTTGGAAACTTCTGAGTTATATTTCAAACTGAATAACTAATCAAGAGAAATTGCTTTAAACTATTTAAAATATATAATAAAAATGTGGGTCTTATTTCACTTAAGAACAAAAATTGAATTGAAGAATTGAAAAGATAGTACAAGGGGATATGGTACATTTGGAAGTCCCCCAAATAAACCAAAGAATTAAAAATTCTGGCTCTTGGGGCCGGGCGGTGGCGCTGGAGGTAAGGTGCCTGCCTTACTGCGCTAGACTTGGACGGACTGCGGTTCGATCCCCCATGCCCCATATGGTCCCCCCGGCCAGGGGCAACTTCTGAGCGCATAGCCAGGAGTAACCCCTTACCGTCACTGGGTGTGGCCCAAAAACCAAAAAAAAAAATTCTGGCTCTTTAAAATATATATATTTTATAAAGAAGAAAAGGGCAAATATAAGGAGGGGACTCTTGAACCCCAGACATTCTTAGACAAATAGCTTGGGGAGAGAATATACCTGAAAAGTAGACCTTTGTCCACACACCTATTAGCAAGTTTTCATGTATTAAGTTAGATATTATATTCATACATACAACATAAATTTGATCATTCAAAACATCTTAAATATACAATTCAGCAGCATTAATCACAGTTGCATTGCTTTGTAACTATCTCTACAATCCATCTCCAAAATTTTTCATCTTCCTAAACTGCTAACAATTCCCTTTTTCCTCTTCCAAGTGCTTCAGCTCTTGGCCCCTACATTTTATTTTTTGTTTCTGAATTTGATTATTCTAGGCAGCGCATATCAACAAAATTATAGATTACTTGTCCTTTTGTTGACTAGTTTTTACACTTAACATAATATATTCAAGCTTCATTCTTGTAGCATGTCAGCATTTCACTCCTTTAAAAAGCAAAATAACATTCCATTGCATGTTTTTACCACTATTTGTCTATTTATCCATCAATGAATATTTATATTGTCATATTTTGGCAATTGTAAGTAATACTGCTGAACTTTGGTGCACAACTATATTTGATTCACTGATTTTAAGTCTTGAATGTTTATCCAGAAATAGAGTTTCTGAATTATATAGAATATATGTTTGATTTTGGCTTTTGGACCATACCTGGTGATATTCAGGGGTTACTCCTGGCTCTGCACTCAGAAATTGCCCCTGGCTTGAAGGACCATGTAGAACACTGGGAGATCGAGCCACGGTCCTTCCTAGGCTAGCGTGAGCAAGGCAGCCACCTTACAGCTTGAGCCACCGCTCTGGCCACTTGAGTATTCATTTTTAAAACTTCAGAGACCAAAAAAAAACAAAAAACAAAAACAAACAAACAACCAAACAAAAAAAAGACTTCAGAGACCAAAAAAAAAAGGGGGGGGGTCTGGGAGATAGCATGGAGGTAAGGCGTTTGCCTTTCATGCAAAAGGTCATCGGTTCGAATCCTGGTGCCCCATATGGTCCCCCGTGCCTGCCAGGAGCAATTTCTGAGCATGGAGCCAGGAGTAACCCCTGAGCACTGCCGGGTGTGACCCAAAAACCAAAAAAAAAAAAAAAGACTTCAGAGAGAAGATACAGAGTTTAAGGTATATCCCCTGCATGTGGCAATCCATTTAATTGGTTGCACCACATGTTTGCTAGATGCAGCCCAATAGGCTTCCAAACACCATTGAGTGTGGCTCTGGGTTAGATCCTGAGACTCTCTGGTATGATCCTAGTGATCCTTGGCAGGCCCAACCATTGAATTACCAGCTCAGTTGGTCAAGAACCACTGGGAGTGCCCCTCAGACTCCTTGAGCACTGTTTGGAAGTATTCCTTCTGCACTCCTCCACAATTGTTTTAAGACATGAATTGGGATGGATCGGGAAGAAAAATAAACCTAAGAGAACAACATTAATTTCAGAGCAGCATTAGGACCCAGTAAAGATGAGCCTAAATATAAAAGTGCAAAGTTTCAGTAAGTATATGCCATTAAACTCAGTCACATTGAGTTGTACAGGTACAAATAGAGAATAAGGTGTAGGATAGAAACCTAACTTGGATTAGGCTGAGCTTCATGTAAGAACAATAAAACATAAAACAGAGTTGAGGCTATGCATACAATACTTAGTTATTGGTTATGGACTTATATGACCTTCAAACAAAATTTGTTTTGGGTTTTTTTGTTTGTTTGCTTGTTTTGGTTTTTGGGTCACACCTGGAGATGCTCAAGGGTTTCTCCTGGCTGTACACTCAGAAATCACTCCTGGCAGGCTCAGGAACCATATAGGATGCAGAGATTCAAACCGGTGTCCAGCCTGTGTTGGCCTAGTGCAAGGCAAATGCCTTACTGCTGTGCTATTGCTTCCACCCCAAACAAATTTTTAACTGTTTTCATAAGTAAAACTTGGAAACACTCTGATGGGTTTATTTTTGAGATTCTTTAAATATGTCTCCCAATTGCTGCTAAAGCATACAAATAAAATTAGTTTTAATATACTGATCATGTTATCCATGCAGCTTGGAAAATATAACATTAATCACAATAGATTGCATTGAGTGCTATTGCAAGTCGGTTATATCTTCTAATAATATTGTCATTGTTTTTTCTTTCCAATGTTATAACTTTCTTCCTTTTCGTGTGTTGACTAGTAATTCTGATGTAATGTTGAAAAAAGAGTGGTAATAGATTACTGATTGTGTCTTATGTGTTATCTAAAATTAATGTGTCTAGCACTGCATTAATACGTATGCTTACTCCAGGTCTTCGGTTGGTCTCTTTATAAAAAAAAAAGAGTTCCTAAGAGTTGACTAAGATTTTTTAAATCGTGACTTTTCAAATGCTCTTTCTGCATCTGTTTAAATGATATTTTATTCTTTTTCTCTAATAATTAGTCAACAAATTAAATGTATGTATTTTACATTAAATGGCTTATCCACTCCTTAAATAACCCCAATTTGGTCAGGATATAATATTTTTTCATGTGACTATAGATTCTAAGAAGATTTATTATACCTATGTTACAACCAAGAATTGGAGAATTAGAAAAAAGACTTTGCATAAGGTATATTTTTTGAACTGTTGTTAGAACAGGAACTCAAACTCAGGTTTGATTCTAAATTTATGTTCTTCCCACCAGCTATTTTAAGGACAAAACTGACCCTTTTGTCTATGTCTCAAATGTCTAAGAGCATTACTATGTTTATGTGCCTACTCAAGATTCCTTCACTGGGAAACAAACATTTTCTTGCCAAATTAGTTCATCTTAAGCATTGTTCACAAAATTGTGTTAAATATAAGAAGGAAAAATCTGTAAAAGTGAACGGATCAGATAATCAGATAATAGTCTATTCAGGGTTGTTTTTGTTGTTGTTGTTGTTGTTTTTCTTTTTTGATCCACACCTGGAAGCACTCAGGGATTATTCCTGGCTCTGTGCTCAGGAATCGCACCTGGCAGGCTCTGGACCATATGGGATGCTGGAGATTGAACCCTGGTCAGTCCTGGTTTGGCCATGTACAAGGTAAACACCCTAACCACTGTACAATCTATCACTCCAGCTCCAAGAAAGTTTTTCATGGCTTATGTTTTTTAATATTAGTATGATCATGCTCAAGATCAAAGAGAAATCGAAACCAGTGATGTATCAGTTCACATAAAGAACGTTATGTTTATTAAGACACTATGATTTACAAAGTTGTTAGGGAGCTTCATTTCTTCAGTACTTCATGAGCAAAATGTTAGAGAGAAATTGGCAACAAATCTTCCTAGTTAGAAAAGAGAAATGTAAAAAAAAGGATTAATTAAAAATTATAATAAAGAAACAAAAAGCAGGTCATTAACCTCTGGGAGGAAAACTGACTGTCTGGCAAACCCCCAAGGCAGGCTTCTTTGACATAAATAGGAAAGAAAACTGTGTGAAACTTCAGCCATGATAAGTTGAAAGAGCCAACAGGTGTAGCCAAAATAATATTTCACTGCTTGTTGAAAGATTACAGGAAAACTACACTGTCAACTCTTCTGGGAAAAACAAAAATAAATTTGTATTTCAACCTTAATTTTCCACCCTGTGGGGAAAAATAAAAGGAAAATTACTTCTGGGCTATTCTATACACATTATAGAGTAATGAACTGTCTTAGACAGTTGAGCAAGAAGCAAAGAAACCATATTTCTCTAGGAAATATGCAGGAGAGAGTAAGAGAGTTAAACAGGCAGGGGACTGTACTTACAAGCAGGAGTTTTGTGTTTGATTCGAAGACCATGTGGTCTCTTGGAGCAGTATCAGGAAACAATCAACCCCTAAGGTGGTGTGTGTGTGTGTGTGTGTGTGTGTGTGTGTGTGTGTGTGTGTGTGAGAGAGAGAGAGAGAGAGAGAGAGAGAGAGAGAGAATAATGCAGTAAAGGCAGCCTTAAAATGAAATGTGATATAGAATAGGAGGCACAATAAGAGAGAACTTCAAGAGCCATCTAAAAACTGCCTGTACAGAAAAAAGTTTGACACCTATTTTGTATAAAATAGTGTGTGATAGATCAAACTCAAGACTTCATACCACTGAGTCATGTACTCCACTGACTTATATGCTCCTTCTTGTTGCAGTCAGTTCACAACTGTTCCTTTCTCCCTTCCTCCATATTTTCTTTCTTCATTTCTTTTATCCCTTTTTCATTTTAGATTTCTGACTCACTAACAAATAATCTAACATGTTTTCTATGAAGCCAACTATTTATCAGTGGTCCTCAAACTATGGCCCGTGGGTCACATATTGTATTTGTTCCCGTTTTGTTTCTTCACTTCAAAATAAGGTATATGCGGTGTGCATAGGAATTTGTTCATAGTTATTGATTTTACTATAGTCTGGCCCTCCAACGGTCTGAGGGACAGTGAACTGGCTCCTGTTTAAAAAGTTTGAGGAGACTGAGATGGTTCTACGTACTACCAGCATTCAAGAATGACTTCTAATGACACATATGTAGTTCCTCTGTGTTTCTGGTTGGCAAAATTTCAAGAAACACCCTGGTTTCCAGGATTTCTGCCTCAATCCCTCTGCCCTGCTGTGAGAAGAACCTGGCACTGAATGGGACATCACTCTTGAATATGTTACCTGGCAGAAGGATTTACAGATCTTTAATCAGTTGACTTTGAATTAATCTAGATATAATCATTTGGGTTAGGTGTGACCTAATCATAAGTTTAGGATCAAGATCAGGGAAATTCAAATAAAAAAAGATTAATTGGTCAACTGTGAAGCAAAAAACAACTACACCATGAAATACTTATAGAAGAGGTCATGTAGCCTGACATGAGGGTAACCTCTGTGAAATTGGAGGGGTTCTGGATCAACAATCAGCAAAAATCAGGGAGCATCACTCTAACATTCACAGGCATCTACATTCTGCCAACATTCAATAAGATTAAAAGATTAATTTGAGACTTAGAGTGAAGTACAGTCCCCATTAACACCTTGATTTTAGACTGATAAAATCCAGAACAAAGCTAACATCAAGTTAACCCGTATCTAAACTTCTGATACATAAAACTATAAAAATAATAAATATGACTGAAGGGAAATTCCACAGCTGTGCTCAGAGGTTAGTCTGGGCAACACTCAGCTTGCTAGTCCAGTGCAGTGCAAGGGTCCAGAAATGTGGCTGAGTAAGTCTAGTGATGCTGGCCAGGTTTCTACCCAATGATTCTTGGGGTTCCATATGATAACAGAGGCCAAACTTAATATCTTGAGCTTTTAAGCATGCAACTTCAATTCTTTGACTTATCTCCTTGTCTAAAATATAAGTTCCCAAGCTTGTGCAGCCTTAAAAACCTATAAATCAATTCTTAGAACTTATAGTTTGATGTTATGTCCTTAGTCTGAGATTTTAAGGTAAGCAAATTTATTTGGTAACATGGAAGAGAATGCTAATAATTTCCTCACATACTGAGAAACAGTTGCTCTAATCTTTTACTGGAAAGTATAAAAATTATTTATTCTGGGGGCCGGGCGGTGGCGCTGGAGGTAAGGTGCCTGTGCTAACCTAGGACGGACGGCGGTTTGATCCCCCGGTTCTCCATATGGTCCCCCGTGCCTGCCAGGAGCGACTTCTGAGCGAATAGCCAGGAGTAACCCCTGAGCGTCGCTGGGTGTGACCCAAAAACCAAAAAAAATTATTTATTCTATTTACCAAGTATTTTTAGTATTTCCCTTCAGAATCACTATATCACTGTACATCCCCTTGATACAATCCTTGTTGGATGGACCATCTGCATCATTTGGACTTATTTGGACTATTTGTGACACAAGGCACTTGACCAATCTAGGCCTCTCTAGCATTCCTTTTCTCTCTTCTCCATGAACAGCAATGCTCTTGGTTGTTTGGGTCTTAGAGTAAGGTTCTGTGAAAATTAACTTAGCTTAATAGCTCATTATTTTACCTGCAGGACAAAGAAACTTGTCATTTGAAGACAGTATAACTTTATGGTTGATTACGATAGCATAATTTAGCCCATGATGACTTAAACTGGGATTTAACAAAATAAACAGACAAAAGAAGATAGAAAGCTGGGCCAGAATAAAAGAAAGAAAGTACAGTGGGTAAGGCATTGGCCTTGCACTCAACAAAACCCAGTTTGATTTCTGGTACCTTCTACTATCTGCTAACCTCACCAGTAGTGATTCCTGAGTCAGGAGTAAGCTCTGAATAAGGTAGGTATGACCCCTCAAACAAAACAAAAACAAAAGATAAAAAGAGTATACGACCTCTTGAGGATTTTCATTTATCTAAATTATTTCCACCCATTATTGTAAAACTAAACAAACAAATATTTGCTTAAGAGGAAATTTTTTTTGGGGTTTTTTTTTTGTTTGTTTTTGGGTCACACCCGGCAGTGCTCAGGGGTTACTCCTGGCTTCATGCTCAGAAATTGCTCCTGGCAGGCACGGGGGACCATATGGGGCACCGGGATTCGAACCAATGACCTTTTGCATGAAAGGCAAACGCCTTACCTCCATGCTGTCTCCCGGGCCCCATGAGGAAATATTTTTTTAAAAACAGCAACATCAGTTATCACCCATACAATGTTTCACATCACTAATCATCAGGGAGATGCAAATCAAAACAACAAATAAATATCTCATACCACAGAGACTGGCACACATCACAAAGAATAAGAACAATCAGTGCTGGTGGGGATATGGGGAGAAAGGAACTCTCATTCATTGCTGGTGGGAATGCCGTCTAGGCCAGCCCTTATGGAAAACAATATGGAGATTCCTCAAAAAACTGGAAATTGAGCTCCCATACGATCCAGCTATACCATTCCTAGGGACATACCCTAGGAACACAAAAATCCTATACAAAAATCCCTTCCTCACACCCATATTCATCGCAGAACTATTTACAATAGCCAGACTCTGGAAACAACCAAGATGCCCTTCAACAGATGAATGGCTAAAGAAACTGTGGCACATATACACAATGTAATATTATGCAGCCATCAGGAGAGATGAAGTCATGAAATTTTCCTATACATGGATGTACATGGAATCTATTATGCTGAATGAAATAAGTCAGAGGGAGTGAGATAGACACAGAATAGTCTCACTCATCTATGGGTTTTAAGAAAAATAAAGGCATAGAAATAATTCTCAGAGATAAGGGCCAGAAGGACTGGTTCAAGATATGAAGCTCACTACAAAGAGTGGTGAGTGCAGTTAGAGAAATAACTATGCTGAGAACTATATTAACAATGTCAGTGAGTGAGGAATGTAGAAAGCCTGTCTTGAATACAGGCTGGGGGTGGGGAGGGAAGAGATGGGGGCATTGGCGATGGGAAAGTTGCATGGTGAAGGGGTGTTCTTTTTATGACTGAAACTCAACTACAATTATGTTTCTAATTACAGTGCTTAAATAAAGAAATTATTAAAAGCAAAAAAGCAGAGATCCCAGTACCCACTAATATTCAAGGAAGCAAAACAAATGGTGTGGCTAGAACTTTACTCTTAAAAGAAACATTGGGAGAATCTCTTTTCTGACATCTTCTAGTTTTATTTTTTTCATTTTTTTTATTTAAACAACTTGATTACATACATGATTGTGTTTGGGTTTCAGTCATGTAAAGAACACCACCCATCACCAGTGCAACATTCCCATCCCCAATGTCCCAAATCCCCCTCCTCCCCACCCAACCCCCGCTTGTACTGTACAACAGGTTTTTTACATTCTCATTATTAGGATAGTTCAAGACGTAGTTATTTCTCTAACTAAACTCATCCCTGTTTGTGGTGAGCTTCATGAGGTGAGCTGTAACTTCCAGCTCTTTTCTCTTTTGTGTCTGAAAATTATTATTGCAAGAATGTCTTTCATTTTCTTAAAACCTATAGATGAGTGAGACTATTCTGCATCTTTCTCTCTCTCTCTCTGACTTATTTCACTCAGCATAATAGATTTCATGTTCATCCATGTATAGAAAAATTTCATGACTTCATCTCTCCTGACAGCTGCATAATATCCCATTGTGTATATGTACCACAGTTTCTTTAGCCATTCATTTGTTGAGGGGTATCTTGGCTGTTTCCAGAGTCTTGTTATGGTAAATAGTGCTGCAATGAATATAGGTATAAGGAAGGGATTTTTGTATTGTATTTTTGTATTCCGAAGGTATATTCCTAGGAGTGGTATAGCTGGGTCGTATGGGAGCTCTATTTCCAGTTTTTGGAGGAAGGTTGAACTAGATGACATTCCCACCAGCAGTGGATAAGAGTTCCTTTCTCTCCACATCCCCGCCAACACTGTTTGTTCTCATTCTTTGTGATGTGTGCCAATCTCTGTGGTGTGAGGTGGTACCTCATAGTTGTTTTGATTTGCATCTCCCTGATGATTAGTGATGTGGAGCATTTTTTTTTCATGTGTCTTTTGGCCATTTGTATTTCTTCTTTGTCAAAGTTTCTGTCCATTTCTTCTCCCCATTTTTTGATGGGATTAGGTGTTTTTTTCTTGTAAAGTTCTATCAGTGCCTTGTATATTTTGGAGATTAGTCCCTTATCTGATGGGTATTGGGTGAATAGTTTCTCCCACTCAGTGGGGGGCTCTTGTATTCTGGGCGCTATTTCTTTTGAGGTGCAGAAGCTTCTCAGTTTAATATATTCCCACCTGTTAATCTCTGCTTTCACTTGCTTGGAGAGTGCAGTTTCCTCCTTGAAGATGCCTTTAGTCTCAACGTCCTGGAGTGTGTTACCTATGTGTTGTTCTATATATCTTATGGTTTCGGGTCTGATATCAAGGTCTTTCATCCATTTGGATTTTACCTTTTACATGATGTTAGCTGGGGAGCTTCTTAGCTTTAATGCCATCATTAGTCATCAGGATTTCTATATATCCTGAATTCAAGTACCTAAAGAGCAGAATCTTCATAGCAAGACTGACAAAGATAAATTAAAAGAGCAATGTATCTGCCAGCAGAAACAAGCACAAGGCCTGATTGTTTAAAAAAAAAAAGTGCAATGACAGGGGGCCAGAGAGATAGCATGGAGGTAAGGCATTTGCCTTGCATGCAGAAGGACGGTGGTTCAAATCCAGGCATCCCATTTGGTCCCCCGAGCCTGCAGGAGAGATTTCTGAAAATAGAGCCAGGAGTAACCCCTTAGCGCTGCTGGGTGTGACCCAAAAACAAAACAAAACAAAAGTGCTATCATAGAAGAAAAACAAAAAGAAATGATCAGTAAGATCTTATTTTTAAAAAGGAGAGAAATGACATCAAGGTACTATGTGTTAAATGAAGAGTTTTAAGGTACTTTTGAAAAGAGATCAGTTGATTTCTGAGGCAAATAATAAGCTTAGACCTTAAGACAAAGGTTCTGGTGAAATAATCTCTGGGAAATTAACAAAAATTCCATTTTCATTTATTTGAATTCTGAAGATAAACACACTACAGGCACTCTGAACAGTAGGGGTATATATGTGAATGGTATAAACTAAGGTAACTCTATGTACATATTCTCAAAGTGTTGTTCTGTTCAGATCACATCAATAATGTATAACCATAGAAATGAATTAGTCAAAGGGCTTGTCTAACCTCACCACCCAGAGAGTTGACCAATTATTATAGCAATGACTAGATTATACTTCTCAGAGAGCTAAATTTGATCAAAAAGATAAATCACCAAGTACTAGAGCTGGATACTATTACTTGGGGAATAGTCTTTTCCAATTTGAATATATTATCTGTGTCTACATTGTAAGAAAGAAATGGGATATTGAGGCAATGATTTAGTCATTTAGGCCATACTCTTATATTTACAGTGAAAACATCAAGTAATGAGGGAAAACAGGTTATTAAATTGAATCACCCAAGGTAATTGCTTCAATTTTCTCATCCTCTTTTCATATAGATATGTAATCATAGCCTTTGAGAGAGATAAGGATATTGTGGGTGCCTGAACATTGAACTTGTATACTAAAGGGACACACTCCTCGTGATAGTCCCAAAGCTATTCTAGATTAAAAATAATTGCCTGTTAGTCACATACTTTTCTCACTCTAAGGTGATATTAACCAGCATATGGCCTTCATAGGCAGGCTGGTTGCTATACTTTTCAGATTCTATCTATATTTCTCTGAATCTCTGTGATGGCGAGAACAAAACACATCATTCCTTAAAAGACTGCCATTCTGCTTTCACAAGAGTGTTAACAATTTAGGGTCTATTTAAAGGAAAGCAATGCACTTCACATTTAACAAATGATCTTATCACCAAAGAAGGTACTATAATAGGCACCTAAAGACCTTTCAGGCTGCACTTGAAATTGTAAAAAAAAAAGTGGAATCGAGGAAGCAGTTTGGGTTTCACAAAAGTATGGCACCCTTTCTAGAACCAGTTATTCTGTTTCTCCACATTTCTTTTAAATAGAAATACTAAGGCTTTATTAGTTAATCAATAAGACATGATACAGAGTATGGTTATCATAAAATAATCATACCCTGGAGCATTTTGAGGCATGAGCCACTTGCCTCTAATCAGATTGGGTTGAGATTACCTTTGGATAACCACACTCTTGGGAACTGTCTCATTTCTATTATGAGTACATTTTATAATAGGGAAAATGTACATTTCTGAGAGGGGAAATGAAGTTGGCAGCTTATACCTAGCAATCATTTCAGTTGGGCAGAGAAACATTTCTCTTTTTGAACAAAGTCAAACTCTACTTTGTCTACTCAAGCAATCTCAAAGCAAAGAGGCAGCTCACACACAGTGTGGGTAATGCAATACAATGGAAACTATATTTTACTTTGGCATTGAAATCTTCAAATTATATGCAAACGCACAAAAGGGGCATTTGAACTTGGCATGCATGTTTGTAAATGGCATGTTTTGAATCTGGAGTGGGTTTAGGTGTCTAGGTTACAATAACAGATGATCTCCAATGTAAAAAGGGAACAAAGCCTTTCTTTAACTTTCTACAAAGAAAGATGTTTATTTCTGCTTCAATTATAATCCCAAGCACACTGGAGATTCTGTTAAGAGCAATTTCCCTTGATTTCTCCTTATCCTGACCAGCCAAAAATTTTAATCAAATTACATATATTGAAAAGTTAAAGACAGAAAAGCCCAGTGAGGCATGAAATACACTTTACAACAGCGTGCATAGTGCTTACCCTATTGGTTTAGAATGATGGAAAAATCCATTTAAAATGTTAGATGAACACATTTCAGCTCCAGAGATGATTATTAACTCTAGAGCAATAGGTTTTAATCCTATTTTTCTATGCATATTATTTATATCCAAGAATTTTTAATATGGAATAAATGACAAGGGGAAAAGAATGGTGAAAGTAAATGCAAATTATTTTATAATGGAAGTAAATATTTATAAATGTGGGATAAAAGAAGGTCAAACAATAGTATTGCCATATTGATTAAAAAACTTAGATGGTTCTCTTTATGATAATCTTCATTAGCTATATAGTTCTCATAATAAAAACAAAATTATTCCAGGTTGATCTTTTGAGTGAAGGGAGAAAAGATAGGACTCATTCCAGGAAACCATAAAGAGAAACAGCTCATTTATGGGTTCATTACATTAGAATTAAATTTAGCTTCTACATGGCAGCACTGCCTCTGATTAATCATATCCCTTTTGAATGCTGGTTATTTCAATAGCCTCAGTATCTGACTTGGGTCCAAAAATTGCTTAATCCTTCCTGCTATTTCATTTCCTCAAAATTTTACTTGATTTCTGAAAAAAAAAGAAAAAAAAAAACAGCTATGGCAGCTGGGCTTAAAAGAAATGAGGGCTGGCCAAAAAGAAACTAAGCACAGATTTTTACTCATCATTAAAAATTCAACTCACAGAACTAGATAGAGTAGTCCATTTTTAATTACTAGGAAGGCAGAAAGGCTCCCTCCCTCAGATTCTCCAAATTGGTAGATTACTCATGTTTTCTACTGAAAGTCTCATTTTTTCTTGCCCAGAGAGCCCATTAGCAGTCTACATGCAAACTGTGGTACCACCTTGTGCACCCCAGAATGAAAAACAGTGAAGGCCAAGTAGACAGAGTTTGACTGAAAAGGCCCTAGTAAAGCTCATACATCTGTAGGAGCAGTGTGAGAACCTAGCCCAGTCCATACTCCACAGAACTGAAAGGGTATTTTTTTGGGGGGTGGGGGGCAAAAACCTCTTATGTCAATGCTTTAATATAAAGCCTCTGCTTCATTAATTCCCTACAATCTCAACTTCATCGCTCACATTTCACTAAGGTCATTGTAGAGTCAAATAAATGAATGGTTTTGAGTTAGTGTAGCTTTATTCTTCTCAATGAATCCCAGCTCTTGAGAACAATTCATTTGAATTCATTTGTTCTACATTCATTTAATCTTTCCCTTCTTTGTTTAATTGTTTATGCCTATTTAGATGCTAAATAGTAAGTATCTTCTCCAAACTTAGAGTATCTTTGACTTTTGCATTCTCTCTCAGTTAGGTGCAGGATCCTTCTCTCTCTCTCCTCTCTCCCTCTCACTCACTCACTCAATCACACACACACACACACACACACACACACACACACACACACACACTGTATCAACTGAGTCAAACTCTTAAGTGCCATTTTGACATTTCACCAACCACTGTTTTCTTTTTCTAATTAAATAATTTCTTTATTTAAGCACCACGATTGCAAACATAATTGTAGTTGGGTTTCAGTCATAACAAGAACAACCCTCTTCACCATGCAACCTTCCCGTCCCCATCTCTTCCCTCCCTGACCTGCTGCCTGTATTCGAGACAGGTTTTCTACATCCCTCTCTCACTGACATTGTTATGATAGTTCTCAGCATAGTTATTTCTCTAACTGCATTCACCACTCTTTGTGGTGAACATCATATCATGATCTGGTCCTTCTGACCCTCATCTCTGGGAATTATTTCAATAATGTCTTTATTTTTCTTAAAACCCATAGATAAGTGAGACTGTTCTGTGTGTCTCTCTCTCCTTCTGTCTTACTTCACTCAGCACAATAAATTCCATGTACATCCATGTATAGGAAAATTTCATGACTCCATCTCTCCTGATGGCTGCATAATATTACATTGTGTATATGTGCCACAGTTTCTTTAGCCATTCATCTGATGAAGGGCATCTTGGTTGTTTCCAGAGTCTGGCTATTGTAAATAGTTCTGCGATGAATATGGGTGTGAGGAAGGGATTTTTGTATAGGATTTTTGTGTTCCTAGGGTATGTCCCTAGGAGTGGTATAGCTGGATCGTATGGGAGCTCAATTTCCAGTTTTTTGAGGAATCTCCATATTGTTTTACATAAGGACTGGCCTAGACAGCATTCCCACCAGCAATGAATGAGAGTTCCTTTCTCCCCACATCCTCACCATCACTGAATTTTGTTTGTTCTTTGTGATGTGTGCCAGTCTCTGTGATGGAATCACTATATTCTTGTCTCCCACTAACACTAAAGACTCTAACAAGGATTGAACAGGCTTCTGAGGTTTGAGGAATTATATGATAAATCCCTGTGGTTGCCACTTCATCACTTTTCTGACTATCCACCTCCATGTTCATCTATATAGGTACAGCTTGTGATTTTTTTTGTTTGTTTTTGGGTCACACCCGGCAGCACTCAGGGGTTACTCCTGGCTCTGCACTCAGAAATCGCTCCTGGCAGGCTCGGGGACCATATGGGATGCCAAGATTCGAACCACTATCCCTCTGCATGCAAGGCAAAAAGTCTTACTTCCATGCTATCTCTCTGTCCCCAGCTTGTGATTTTCTTATTCACCAGTGGAATATGATTAAAGGGGATGAGATCATACATTTAAGTTAAAATCCTTAATCTGTTGACTTTCTATAAATGTAAAGGGAAATGATTCTAGATAGACCTGAACTACCTTGTAAAGCCCTGAAACTTTTACCAGGAGATGTTTGTCTTTCGCAGAAAGAAGAGACTTTTGATCTTGAAGAACCAAAACGATCATGATTTGACTACTCCTGGATAAGACAGCTTCCAGGGGCTGAGGGCCTGATCCTATAGTTGCAAGGGACTGAACTCTGTCAACAGCTTGAATGAGCTTGGAAGCTGATCTATTTTCCAGAGGAGATCAGCCTTGGATGCTATCTTGACAACAGCCTGTGTAGAGAGCCCAGTTGTACTATGTCTGGTTCCTGAACTATCAACATTGAGTATTGCTTTTGCCCAATAGGTTGGGGTCATTTTTAGCAACAGAAAACGAACACACTTACCTTTAAAGCCTCTTTATCATTATCCCTCCAGCCTAAAGCTTGAAAGTGACCTGTGTCTTTTCCATCATCAGCTATCAGGACCCATTGGTTTGTCCTCAATGAATATCTATTAAATCACATTTCTCTATTTCAGTCAAACAATTTTTGGGAGGGGGAAGTGCCTAAGATAGAACACAGGCCTCACACATGCAAAGTAAGTGCTTTATCATGCTCTACCAGTCTCCTTTTATTCAAATCCCCCATTTATTTTGCAAGTATTGTCAGACACGGTGTCAATCTATGTGCTTGCAATGCTGAATGAGAAAGGTGTGCTTCTTGTCCTTTTGTAGTGAATAAAATAAACAGGGGACTTGTATTTGCATAGTGTTTTCAGTGAATTTTGCAGCAAACTTCTTTGATCTGCTCCAGAAATGAGTAAAAAAAAATCTTACTACCTCATAGTTTGAGTTACTCTGCCAGCTTCCTAGAGTGTATCCCTACTTTTCACTCCTTCAGGGAGTGTACAGTTACTGATTTTACCTCCCCCCACCCCACCTCCGCCCAATACAAGGTAAATTCCCTACCTTCTGTGCTATCACTCTAACCCCTCGCACCAAAATAATTCAAGTCTATTGGCCTCTACTCTATTGGACTGAGAACTTTTAATATCTCTCTTGACCTCATATAATAAGGAAAATATAAAGAAAGGTGTAACAAATATCAACTGTTCCTTATCTAACAAATATCCAGGGAATCTTAAAGATGTGGGTGGAAGCTCCAGAAAAACATTGAATTTCCTGTGAACTGAGTCCATTTTTTTTGTTGTTGTTCATGTTGGGGCCACATCTGGAGATGCATGATGGTAATTACCAACTTTGCATTCAGGAATCACACCTGGAAGTGCTCAGGATACCATGTGGGATGCAGGGGATTTCAGATTGGTGGCATGCAAGGCAAGGGCCTTATCTGCTCCAACATTCTTTTTACATTATTGCTACTTCTTTGATATGATTTTAAAAATAAAAATTTGAGGCATGCAAATGGTATTAGATTGTTGGTGTATTTAAGGCAATTGGTATTAGATTGTTGGCGCATTTAAGGCAATTAGTCAATGTACCTTAAAGATGTGATGGTACCCCGTAATAGCAATTGGATTGGATCCCCCATAATGGCAGTTAGACTGGGACACAACCCCCCAAAACGGTTAACTGCCTCCAAAGTATAAAGAGGAAAGTCCGACAGTTATTGGGGGGAAGGCAGGTAGAGTCTGGAATAGAGCCTGCCAGTCCGAGGCGGGCCTCTCTGGCTGGTGAATTATTCTCTCTCTCTTTCTCTTTGTCTGTCTCAAAAACTCTCTGGCAGGCTGGATAAGATGCTCTCTCTCTCCTCTATCTCTTCTCTCTCTCTTTCTCTCTCTCTTTCTCTCTCTCTCTCTCTCTCTCTCTCTCTCTCTCTGTCTGTCTGTCTCTCCTCTATCTCTCCTGGGCTGCTTGGACAGTGGTGGTCCCAGGTCACTAAAATACATAAAGCAGATACCTTATCCCCAGAAGAAGAGCACTTATCCAATTTCTAGACCTTATCTTGAAATATTTTTGATTGACTTATATTCTTAAATCTAATATAAGCTTAACCCTTGGTTGATGCCACAGAGGTTACAGGCTATGATTGGAGAATTTGGGCACACTTCCATTTCTGCCAGACTGCAACACAGAGGTCGCCATCATAGAAGAGAAATAGGATAGCATATGAATATGCCTTTACCCAACCCAGCTTTGGTTTTTGGGCCATACCCAGTGGTGCTCAGGGCTTACTCCTGCTTCTGAGCTCAGGGATCTCACTCCTGGTGGCACACCATATCATAGGGTGTTATGGGTTGAAACTGAATCAGATATATGCAAAACTGAGCACCCTGCCCACTGAGTATTGCTGTGGCCTCCCAGCTGCTTTTATACACAGTGTACCCACAAGGAAACAGATACAGCTTTCTTTTTCTTCAAAGAACTGCCCTATACAGCCTGTGCAATTGGAAAGCTACTATACTCTTTACAAATGAGGCAAAATTCAGCTGACACAGACAGCACAAATGACCGGCCTTCTGGCCTTAAGGCTGGACCAACTGTGAGATGCAATTCACCCCTTAGAGCTTCCGGGAAAACATTTGTCAACTTCCAGTTTACCCTCATTCTTAGGCATCTCTTTTTTGTCTTGTTTCTCTCCTACCATTCTCCGTAAAACAACCTCCAAATCAATCACTTGAAACAAATACCACCTCAGACTGCTATTAGGGAATTTATTCCCAAGTAATCAATGAATTCAAAGTGCCTCTCATTTGATCCTATGGGCCATGGAAAGGATCAGCATCTTGGCTCTTTAGCCAATTTGTCATAGTATGTGGTGAATACCATTATTTTTGTTTGTTTGAGGGGGATCACAATTAGTCATGCTCAAGGCTTGCTCCCTCAGTGCTCTGAGGATAGAACATGGAGTGCTACATGAAAAACATGTGCTCTAGCCTGAGCTATCTCCTTCATCCTGGAGGCTACCATTTATTCCCCCTCGTCATCCAGATGTCCTCACTACTTTTCAGGAATCTGGTTGGGCAGACCCTGCTGTGGCTCCACAAAAGGCTCTAGCTTGGAACATTGTCCATGCTGAGGATACTGCTTTGTGTGAATCCTCAGGCTGTCTATTCTCCAGATGCCATTGCTGATGCAACTTCATGCAGAGCTGGCAGCACAGCCTTTAGCTTCCCTTTCAGGAGACTCAGACATGTCACCACTCAGACCTCTGCTTGTGCACAGCTTTCAGGAAGTCTGGTTTCTGGGCTTTGTTTCTGGAATCCTGAGGGATCAAGCCCATTTTCAGAGGCAGGTGACATCATCCATTTAAAATCTAGTAATGTATATTCTTGGCCAAATATCCCTCTTTGCAGTTCTCCCTCCTCTCCAAAAATAAAAACCCTGCAATGTGGTGTAGTGTGTGCAGAGAGGATGTATTCTATGGTGGAATCTTTTAAATTCACTTAAAAATCTTTAATTTGAATTTTATTTTAAGCCTGCATCAAGGACATCTTCCTGCAACTATTTTGGATAAAGAGATTTGTAGGGGTTGGAGGAAAAGTACAGCAGATAAGGTGCTTGCTTTTCATGAGTAGACCCAAGTTTGATCCCCTGGTATCCAATATTGTCTCCTAAGCATGCAAGGACTGATTCTTGCAATTTATTTGTCTTTTTTAATTTATTTTTTAAATTAATATCTTTATTTAAACACCTTGATTACAAATATGTAGGTGGGTTTCAGTCATGTAAAGAACACCCCTTTCACCAGTACAACATTCCCATCACCAATGTCCCAAGTCTCCCTCCTCCCCACCACATCCCCACCTATACTCGAGACAGGCTTTCTACTTCCCTCATTCATTCGCATTATTATGATAGTTCTCAATGTAGTTATTTCTCTAACTGCACTCATCACTTTTTGTCGTGAGCTTCCTGTCATGAACTGGACCTTCCAGCCCCCCTCTGTTTTGTCTCTGAGAATTATTGCAAGAATGTCTTTTATTTTTCTTAAAACCCATAGATGAGGGAGACTATTCTGCGTCTATCTCTCTCCCTCTGACTTATTTCACTCAGCATAATAGATTTTATGTAATCCATGTATAGGAAAATTTCATGACTTCATGTCTCCTTACGGCTGCATAATAATTCCGTTGTGTATATGTAATGTATCCAGTTTTTTTTTGTTTTTTGGGCCACACCCATTTGATACTCAGGGGTTACTCTGGCTAAGCACTCAGAAATTGCCCCTGGGTTGTGGGGGGGACCATATGGGACGCCGGGGGATCGAACCGTGGTCCTCCCTTGGCTAGCGCTTGCAAGGCAGACGCCTTACCTCTAGCGCCACCTCACCAGTTCGAAGTTTCTTTAGCTATCCATCTGTTAAAGGGCATCTTGGTTGTTTGCAGAGTCTGGCTATTGTAAATAGCTCTGCAATGAATATAGGTGTGAGTAAAGGAGTTTTGTATTGTATTTTTGTGTTCCTAGGGTATATCCCTAGGAATGGTATAACTGGGTCAAATGGGAGCTCAATTTCCAATATTTGGAGGAATCTCTATATTACTTTCCATAAAGGTTGGAGTAGTGGCATTCCCACCAGCAGTGATAAGAGTTCCTTTCACTCCACATCCCCGCCAACACTGCTTGTTCTCATTCTTTGTGATGTGTGTCAATCTCTGTGGTGTGAGGTGGGACCTCATAGTTGTTTTGATTTGCATCTCCCTAATGATTAGTGACATGGAGCATTTTTTCATGTGCCTTTTGGTCATTTGTATTTCTTCTTTGAGAAAGTGTCTGTTCATATCTTCTCCCCATTTTTTGATGGGATTAGATGTTTTTTTCTTGTAAAGTTCTGTCAGTGCCTTGTATATTTTGGATATTAGTTCTTATCTGATGGGTGAATAGTTTCTCCAACTCAATGGGTGGTTCTTCTATCCTGGGCATTATTTCCTTTGAGGTGCAGAAGCTTCTCAGATTAATATATTCCCATCTGTTTATCTCTGCTTCCAGGACTGATTTTTTTTTTGTTTTTGGGCCACATCCAGTGATGCTCAGGGGTTACTCCTGGCTATTCGCTCAGAAGTCGCTCCTGGCAGGCACGGGGGACCATATGGGGAACTGGGGGATCGAACCGCGATTCGTCCTAAGTTAGCGCAGGCACCTTACCTCCAGTGCCACCGCCCGGCCCCAGGACTGATTCTTGAGTACAGAGCTAGATGTAACCCATGTGCACCACAGGTTGGAGCCTCCCCCATCAAAAAAGAAATTTGTTTAAAAAGACAGAAAATTTATTTTAGAGGAATTTCTTTCATAAAAGTAATTAACATATGCTTAAGTAGACATAGAAGATTTCAAAATATAATTCTTTTTTTTGTTATTGTTCTGAACAATATATATATATATATCTTCTAGCTAACTTTTACAAAGTGTGGTTTTTTTTTATTTAATAACTTTTATTACTTATACAATTTCCCAACAATAATGTTTCCATTAACATCTTTACATAATAAAGTAAAATCACTATTTGATATAATGTATTACATTTGAAATTATGTATTTACATAGTTTAAAACATTTTTTTTAACAAGCAACATGAAGTAAATTTATTTGTATCTGTAAAGGGGCAGATTAGGGATGTGGGAGGGAGACGGGGGACAATAGTGGAGGGAAGGTCACACTGGGGTGGGATTGGTATTTGAGCATTTAATGGCTGAAATAACTGAATCATGAAGAACTT
>PVKC010002746.1:0-31444 GCA_004027635.1 Crocidura indochinensis
GACCATATGGGGCACTGGGATTCAACCGATGACCTTTTGCATGCTATCTCCCGGGCCCCTGAACCTTTCAATGACTGGAACTGTCTCTAATTCCAGGGAAGATGACTTTCAGGAGAACTGGGGATCAACTGGAGGAGAACTAAAGTAGCCTGCAGCAGCATAAAATATTCCAAGAATTCATTGCTTTGCAGAATTCATCACAACAAATGTATGTGTTTTATTCATTTCTTGAAATAGCAAAGTTTTCTTTGCTATTCTTCTAAAATGACTTCTGTTAATCACTTGTAGTCACAAAAGAATTCTGTGAATACATCACTATGAAATTCCTTACAGTTTTATTTGTGAACAGCATTAAAACTTTTAAATGTTGAAAGGAATAAAGAAAATTAAAATGGTTCAAAACACCGCTAGCCAGGATTTTTTTCTGATTTTTATTTTTAAAATTTAATTAAAAATTAAAGATATAGAGAAAGCAACAGGGTATGAAATAAAGTATGTGAAACAATCTTAAATATCTATGTGTCACTAAGATCAGAGCTTCAAAATACATGAAGAAGGACTTAACTTCTCTTCACACACAGGTAGAAATAATGTCAGGATGCATCCTCTATCTTAAACAAAAAGAGGGGGGGAAAGTGATGTGACACTGGTCAGTCATTGGAAAATGAAGTGCATAGGAGCAGAATCTTGGAGTGAGGAGAGAGAAATAAGGGAGTTACTCTGTTTACCACAGCATAGAAGCCAGAGAGTTAGAGGTTGTGGTGCAGCAACAGGTGCCCATGAATCTGGAGTCTCCTTGTGCTGAGGAAATCCAGTGGAGAATATGGGAAGTCTAAGGGAGCTGGTTACATAGGGAAGAATACTGTACAGAAAGTAACAGAATCAAAAGAAAAGCTGTATGGATAGGATCAGATTTTCAGAGGGTTCTCAGGGATTTAGTCTATAAACAACTGTTGATGCCAAACCAAGACCAACAAGTCATTTTCCTTAAAAATTAGTTTATTCGAAAATAACCACAATAAAGAAAATAGGAAAATACAATCTCACAGTAAGACATTTGCACTTCCCCGAAAATGTGATTTTATAAAGACTATGGGGAGGCTAGTGTTGATTGGACCAAGATCCCTGGGCCAGGGAGCAACTCACTTTTTACTGGAATAGGAGGCACATTTAAGGTCCTGTCATTTATTGATCGCACATGTGTGAGCACTTACTTCAGCCTCTTGGTTTAATGAGGGTTTTTGTATATTAATTTTCACTTTGATCAGCACTATTCAAGACATAGAGAGAATGACACACAAGTGACTATTTCCACTATCTGGAGTGATAAAAAATACTATGCTAATGCACATACATTACGTAGTGTTCATTGTTTATAAAGGATTTAGTTATTGCCTCATTATTGGGCAAAAATGAGCCCTCCATGAAAAAAGATAATATAGCCCTGCTTAAAAAGTTAGAGAATAAATCCTCGAAAGAATTAAGCCCCTTCAAACAATTTAATTGGCACAATTTTACTGCTTAAGAATATTCAGTGAAATGCAAAAGTATCAAGTACTAAACAAGAAAAAAATTCCATATTTACTGTAAGCCAATAAAAATTTCAGTGAAACACATCAGAAAAATAAATGAAAGATAAATAAAACAGTATTTACAAAGGTCACACTGATATTACAGTAGGACACTTGCCTTGCATATAACTGATCTGGATTTGAGCCCTGTCATTTCATATGTCCCTGAGTATGGCCCCCACATCAATAAATAAATAAAAATAAAACAATGTTTAAAGATCTAGAAATGACCATGTTGATGGAATTTTTAGTCAGAGTCCATAGCTTGGGCTGTTTGATAGTACAATCAAATATATTAGAGAGTAAGTTTTTCTTTTCTTTTTTCTTTTTTTTTGGGGGTACACTCGATGATGTGCAGGGGTTACTCCTTGCTTTGTGCTCAGAAATCAGGGACCATTTATGGGACCATAGGGGAAGCCAGGGACAGAACCCTGGTCTGTCCTGGGTCAGCAGCATGCAAGGCAAACACCCTACCACTGTGCTATCACTCTGGCCCCAAGAGTAAGGTTTTCAAGTAATAATCTGTGGGCCAAATTCAGACCAGAAGCTGTTTTCATAGGTCTAAGACCTAAACAAATGGTTGTTCTATTTTTTCTAATATTTTTACATTAAGTAATATAAAATGTGCTACAGGAAGCGTTTATAACCCATAAAGTCAAAAATATTTACCATCTGGCCCTTCAAATAAAAAGTTTTCTGACTTCTAAAGTGAGAGACAAAATTAACACACATTGAACCTCTAAAGATTGAAAATACAGTATGTAAGTGGGGAATGACAGCAGATGGGATGAACAGCCGACTTCATATTGCAGAAGAAAAGATTACTGAACTTGAAGATAATGTGACACAAACTATTCAATAGGAAATATTCAAAGGAAAAACTTAAAAGAGAAACTATCAGTAGAAGAGCCCTGATAATCTTCAACTAGAAATGCTGAAATCTTCATTGTTGCTTTGAAAAAGGGAAAGGCAAAAATATTTTTTTTGTGAATTTTGTAAAGAATTAAGTTTATAGTTTGAAAAAGTTGAACAAATTCTAATGTACAAGACATGTAAATGCTCTTACAAAGCAATTTTAAAAATTAAGGTGCTTAAAACTCTTGATATAGACTATCTTTAAAGTAATTGGAGGTAAGGATTTTCATGAAGAACAATAATAACAATTATAGTTCTCAAATAGGAAATGAATCTGAAAGACAGATGGTCAAGTTCTGAAAGAATCAATTTAGAATTAGATACCCAGAAATGATGATGTATTTCTAAAATAAAATCCAAATAGGATTTTACAGACATACAATGCTTAAAGAAGTTTTTCTAGGACAGTCACACTATAGGATGTAATATAGGAAGCACTCCAGGCAAAAAATCATGATTTCAATAAAGACAATACACAAAGGAATGAAGAGTTTGGGAAATAAAAAATAGATGGAAAAGATTAAAAGACTTTTTAAAATTTAAAAACTCTTCCAAAGGCAATTGAATATTTAGAGTCAAAGTAATAAAATGCTATTGTGGGGTTTATATATAGAAGTAAAATAGTAGAAATTCCAGTAAAATATAAGTTTATTGTTCTTGTAAGAAGTGATACATTACTTGAAGAGAAAACATGATAAATTAAAGATACGTACAAAATATATAAAGCAAGCACTGAAATACAAAAATCAGAGCTGTCTATGACTATGAAAGAGAAAACATGGCTATGGAAGATAAAATAAATTTATTAAAATACTGTTATATAAGAACTATAAATATAAAGAGAATGAAAGAGATATTTTATGCTAAAAGTAGTCATAAGAAAGAAAGAGTGGCTATTATAAAAAAAGGCAAAAAATCACACTAAGACTAAAGAGAGTTATTTTCTAAATGAAATGGAGTTTGATATGTACAGGAAATAATAAAATGTTATACCTCTGAAATTGGAAGCTCAAAATACATGGAAACAAAAATGATCAAATTAAAAAAAAGAAATAAAATCTACCGTAGCCTGAGATTTTCTCTCTCTAGATTTCAATTTTCTTTTAATAACTTATAGATAAGTATACATAAGATCAAAATACTATAGAGAAACTAAATAACTATCAATTTACTTTACTCAACCTTTTATAGACATTTAACATTTATAGAACACTCCAGTCAACATTAGCAGAACAAAGATTCATTATCAGAACATGTAGAATATTTACAAAGAAAAATCTATATTCTGGACCATAAATAAATCTCAACAAAGTTCATATTCTGAGCCATTAAACAAGTTTTGATATATATCACATATATTATGTGACTTTAATCTATTTAAATATGTAACATCTAAATATTAAACAATAGATTTATATTATGTTGTTAAATTTATTTAATTTAGCTTATTTATTAAATTAATATTCACATATTTAAAATAGGTTTAATATTTTAAGTATATTTATAAGCACCTTGATTACAAGCATGATTTTTTGGGTGGTTTTTGGGCCACACCCGGTGACATTCAGGGATTACTTCTGGCTATGCATTCAGAAATCTCTCCTGACTTGGGGGACCATATGGGACACAGGGAGATCTAACCGTGTTCTGTCCTAGGTCAGCCGAGTGCAAGACAAACACCCTATCGCTGCCCTACAGCTCAGACCCCTACAGACATGATTGTAGTTGTGTTTCAGTCATATAAAGAACACCTCCCTTCACCAGTGAAACATTCCTATCACCAATGCCCCCCATCTCTTTCGTCCCTGCCCCATCATCTGTATTCGAGACAGGCTTTCTACTGCTCTCACTCATTGACGTTGTTTTGATAGTTGTCAGTGTAGTTATTTCTCTAAGTGCATTCACCACGCTTTGTGATGAGCTTCATATAGTGAGCTGGTCCTTTCAGCCCTCATCTTTAATGTCTATAAATATTAATAATAGATTTTAATATATTTAAAATAATTCAAATCACAACAAGCATACTAAGTGCTCATAATGGATCAAAACAGAAAACACTCACAACAAAGTATCTGGAAAATTCACAGATTTTTAGAATCCAAATAATACATCTTAAGTATTCTTAGAGACTAAAGGGAAATTAAATTATAAAACATTTTGAGCTGCATTAAAATATGATAAATCAAAATGTGTGGTCACCGGGCCTGAAGAGATGGCACAGCAAGTAGGGTGCTTACAAGTAAATTCAATTCCTGGTACCATATATCTATCCCTGAAAACTGTTAAGAGTGATCTCTGAGCACAGAATCACAAGTAAGCTCTGAGGAAAGTCAGATGAGGCCCCAAACAAAACAAAAATCTGAAATTATGAAGTCATATAATTAATTAAACCTGTAGTAAGAAGGAAACTTAAAGTACCAGGTAAGAAAAAATAAGAAGGCTCAAATAAATTATGTAAATTGGGAATTGTTTATTTATAGCAGATAGGTAACTTCTAATCTGCATTCTCTTTTCTTTTATTAAAACACAACCATGGTAGTCTAAGAACTATTGTTGCTTTCATCTTTCAACAATAGATGGGGGGGAGAGAGCAAGAGATAGATAGATAGATAGATAGATAGATAGATATAGAGAGAGAGAGAGAGAGGAGGGAAAGCGAGAGAAGAAAGAGAGATAAAGTGAGAAAGAGAGAGACAAAGAGAGAAAGAGAGATCCAGAGAGAGCCAGAGAGACAGAGAGAAATGCCTGCACCAGAGACAGGAAAGTGTGTGTGGTAGGTGGGAGGGAAATTGGGGACATTGGTGGTGGGAAATGTGCACTGGTTAAGGGTGGTATACTTTCTATGATAGAAATTCAATTGAATAATTTTGTAACCACGATGCTTAAAGTAATTATAGTTTATAAAACAATAGATGTGATTATTGCAACTGAGATTACATGAATCTCAAAGTCTAAAATAATTATTTTTTGAGCCCTTATGGAATGATTTTGCTGACCCTTGATCTAAGCTTTCACTTTAGAAATTAGAAAAGGAACAATAAAACCCAAAGTAAGCTCAAGAAAGGAAATAATAAAGAGCAGAAACTAATGAAAGATGGAACAAAAATAATGATAATTAAGAGACTAAAATTGGTCCTATGAGAAGATCAATAAAATGGAAACCTCAGGTCATATCAAGCAGGAAAAAAATTCATTTATCAGAAATGAAAGTATGTTGCTAGAGAACCCCAAAATATCAAAACATAACCAAGAATATTGTGAAAAATTTTAACAATTTAGACAAAATGAATTGATTCCTTTAAAGATACAAATTAACAAAGTTTATATTAAGTGAAATAAAAATCCTGGAATGCATTATATTTATTAAGAAAATACAAATTGGTGATAAATAAAATCTTCATGAACAAAGTCTATTTTTTCTGGATAAGCTATTCTTTTTCCTCCTTGCACCAACAACTAATTCAGGAATTCAGTAAAAAAGTGGTATGAGCACTTTAAAAACTGTTAGACTGTCTGTTATAAAGTTAAATAGACAATTACATTATACTTAATTTAATTAAATTTATTTATAGGTATTTATTCCAAGACAAGTGATGATATAAAAGAATATGTATTTGGAAAACCAAATATCATCCCAGAACAATGAAAAACACATTGTGATATATCCCTGGAATATTACTCAACTTGGTAAAGGATAAAATACAAGAATAAGTAGCTATAAATCTTAAAATCACATTAAGTAAAAGAAACTAAACAAATATGCTATTTACATAAAGTCTAGAATATGTGACAGAAATCAGAAAATAATTGCTTCTGGGCTGTGGGGCATGAGAGAACATTCTGGATATGTATATTTCAATTAGCAATGATATGGCTTTATATAATCAAAAATAATAAAAAGTATACTTAAATGTGTGCATCTTATTGGTTATAAATTACTCTTCAGTTAAAATTAGAGTGTGGAGTAAAAGAAATAGAGCCATTTCTCTAGTCTTCTTTGAGATAGAAGAAGATAATCTGCCTTGCCTTCTCAGAAGTAACCACCACTGGCCTCATGTCTTTCTTATAGATTACCATTATTGTACTTCTCCAGCTGTGATATAAGTATACATATGTGTATAGAAAATTGTTTCACTTTCAGGTTCAATGTTCATTACAGATCTTTCTTATTGGTACTCTCTTATTTATTTCTGAATGACTAAACTCTGCCATCAGAAGTTTTTACCTCAGGGAATAATGGGTGCTATATTTCTTGAGTTCTTGTGAATCTGTGAAGACATGTCTAGCATCTTTAGACTCCAACAACACCTTGTTGGGCCTACAATTTTTTTGGATCGCACATTTTTCTTCAGAAACGCACGTATAACTCATTCAATTTTTCTTCCCTTGATTTTCATGTTGCTACCAAAAAAAATTGGCCAGGATGCTAGTTTTATTTATCAGTCATTTAAGTACTATTTTTGTTTATTTTTTTCTCAAATGCCTGAGGAATTCTATCTATTTGTTATTGTTATTCTTAGAAATGCACTAGGCTTGGTCTTGGTGGTGCTCATTGGTCTCAAATGTCCTATGACATGGTCCACCTGTCATGTTCTTTCAATTATGTTAATTCCATTTTTCTTCCTTTTCTACAGATTGGGTGTCACTTGTTTCTCTGCCTCAGTGATACCAGTGATCCTTTGTTCTATTATTGTTCTTTCATGATTTCATGATTTTGATTGTCTTGATGTATTTTTTTTTTTGGTTTTTGGGTCACACCCAATGACCCTCAGGGGTTACTCCTGGCTATGCGCTCAGAAATTGCTCCTGGCTTGGGGGACCATATGGGATGCCAGGGGATCAAACTGCGGTCCATCATCTGTTTGCGCATGGAATGCAGATCTCCTACCACTTGCACCACCTCTCCGGCCCCAATCTTGCTGTAATTTTAATGTATTCATATGAAGTACATAAACATCAGTTCTACCTCTCTCATGTTATTAGCTCCAGGGTTACTGACTGGAGCCTGACAAACAATCTGGGTTGATAGGGTCCAGCCAGGCATCCCCAGGTCTGCAGAGGGACCCTGAGCTCTGTTCCAAGGAATCAGCCCCAACTCTTAAGACCAACTTAACAGCAGCTACAGCCTCTCACAGAGAAGACCATATGTGGCATTTTCCTTCAGTTTTCTGTCTCCTATCTTCTGTCCTCCTTCATGCTACACTCAGATCTTAGAAAAGGATCTTAGTGACCCATCAAGCTGCTTCCCTTGGTTCCTGCTTCTTGTTCCTGAAGAACAAATCACTCCCAAGTGTGGGGAATGGAAGGATTTTCCTGCTCCTTCTGGCTGACCCAAATTTACCAATTTGTCTCTTCCTCTCATCTGTCACCACATATCATACATCTTAACCCTGTGGTTCTGTCTGTCCAGTTCCTATCCTTGTCCCCTGGCCTGCTCATTCACCTCAGTACCTGTTCTGAAGGGGTGCCCCAACTCTTTATTTATCAGGGTTTCCCCCTCTCAAGTCTTTCAAGTTGTGCAGAATATACCTTACACTCACAGATGAGTTGAAAGATTCTTGCATATTGGAAACACCTAATATTTGCATGGAGCTTGATAAAGTGTTAAGTCATGGGAAGAAACATCCACAAATGGAGAGTCTTTCTGTTAAGGTAGAATTACTTTTATCACCTTTATGGAAAAGGTGCTTGTTAGCCAGCTACTTGAAAATGCACTTTCCCCCCTCAATTTATTTTAAGGATCATTGAGATTTTAACATATTCCTCACACTAGCTATTTGCAGCCTTGGCCTAAAGCACACAGAGGTAGTAAGAGGAGGGGGTTGCCAAATGCTGTTTCCTTCTGGCCTCAGGTGGAAATACATTGCTTGCTCTTCTCTCACTCTAGTGCTAGCTAACTTCTTTTGTTTTATGCCCCAACCCCATTGGCTTGTGCAGGAGCAAGCTGTTTCAGATCTCTTTTTGCATCTATTTAGTTGATAGTAACCAGACATGTATGCTCAGCACCCAGCATTATGCAGAATCGGGAAGAGATTCACCAAATTGGCTGAAATCACAATGGCTGGTTAATAATAAGGCAAGAAAACAGTTTTTTTTTTTTTGAACAACTGAGCTTCCAGGGAGTGGCTAATTCAGCCCAGTTTCTGATTCTCTCTGCTCAAAACTGATATTTTATTTCTGGTCAGTGATTTCAAAACATAAGCATCTTAGTGTGTGCGGTCAGTTGGTCAATGTGGCTTCTGACAGAATATTTCCTTCTTTATATGGTTGACTTGTTTGAAACACATTCCAAAAGGGAATGGAATGAAATGATGATTTTCAAGCCGGGTCCTACAAATCCCAATTTAAGAAAGTCTTTCAGTCTATTGGATAGCAGAGCCTGGATATTAAGTGTCACTCAAAGGGAACTTGCAAAGAAGATAGATTACAGTTGCCAGGTAAACCATAACTTTCTATCCCTAAGCGGTGTCACTTTCATATTCTTCACTCCAATGTCATTCAATGCATTGCAGTGAATAATAATAAAATTTCTCATTGGACTGTATGGATATTTTGGTCTGTCTTTAAAGAGAAAAGGGTTATTTAAATTTTAATCTAAATATTTCCTTTTGAGCTTTCAGAGTTGCTGATTTACTCCTAAGACCACAACAAAGAGGCACCTTGTTTTAGAGTCAAAGTTTGCTCACTGTTTAGTAGAGTGGGGATTAGTGAAGTGGAGATGAATGGGAACAGATTGAGATCTTCATTATTTGTCAAGTGAAGTGTAGTTAGCAGAAAATTTCATTATCAGCACTCTAGCGAAAACATAAAAATAAAGTTAGCGAACGTCAGTTTCAAAGAGTTCACTTTCAAGGTGAGGACTATTCTTGATTGTCATTCAACCAGAGAATCTGCTGTAGTTTCTATGATGCTGCAGCAAGTAAAAGAAGTGATTTGTGAAGTCACTCTCAACTCCCTTTGAAATGAGGGAGAGCCTCATTCCATTTTCTGAACTTGAAATATGATTTCAAGTAAGAGCATTAAGTATTGCTGCTCTAGCCATTAAAACTAAGATATAGCTACACACTTACTGACATGAAGAGAAAGTCACATTATGAGGGTGTAGAATAGCATGTTACAAGAAAGGATATAATGTCTGTCTTATTTTGGTCTTAAAATGTACCTGGGTTTGCTTGGGAAAAGTCTGAAAAGCCATATTTGAGGAACAATTGAAAAAAAATGAGAAAAATGTGAACACACTGACAAAGAGTATAAACATTAAGAACGCAAATGCAAAAAAATACTTGCAATTTCAAGTAACAATGAGGTACTTTTTTTGCTGTTATTGTTGTTTTCTGGGCCACACCTGACAGTACTCAAGGGTTACTCCTGACTTTGTGCTCAGGAATCACTTCTGGAAGGTTCAGGGAACTTTATGGGATACTGGAGATCCAATCTAGGTTGGCCACATGCAAGGCAAATGTCCTACCCACTGTGCTATCTCTCTGACCCCACAATTCCATACTTTTAGTTTTGCTTATCAGTTTGGGGAAAATATTTTAAATAAGAGTACCCAGAAAAGATCAAAGGCATTGCTTCTTCATATCTGGGCTGACTTTATTTACAACACTTTTAAAAATTGAATATGTTCTTCAACTCTTGAGCTACAACTCTTGAGCCCAGAATTTACTGTGGATAGCATTCAGCAGGTGTTAATTATTTAAAGTGTACAGTTGGATAATGTTTGACATTTGCATGTACATGACTCCATCACAGAGGTCAAGGTACCAGGCATTCAATCCTTTTCCTTATGCCCTTTGCAACTCATCCTTCCTGTTCCTCTATGAGTGGCGTCTCTTTGGTACCCTTTTATCTGTTGTCATCATAATTACAGTTTTTAGAATTTTGCCCAAGTGGAACACTATCACATATCCCTTTCATTTTTGTGTGACTTCTTTCAGTATTTATTTATTTTGATATTTATTTATGTTTTTGCTGTATCATGCCTTTTCATGACTGAGTAGTGTTACATTATATGAATATTCCTGTACACTTTTCAACTATCGATAAAATAATTTATTGTTTTCAGCTATGGCTATCTGAATAAAACTGCTTTTATTTGAACATTTGTGTACAGATTCTTCAGATATAATTTTATTTCTCTTTGCTAAATATCTAAGAGTAGAAAGGATGGGGCATATGGCATTACTAAGAAACTGTATCATCAGAATGAAAAGATTTACTAAATTAAAGAAGAGTCACAAATTATATTTGATAAGATCTTCATATCCAAAAGATATAAAGAACTCAGTCAACAACAAAGCTAACCACCCGAATAAGAAGTGAAAAGATAATGTGAGTCGACACTTCTCAGAAGAGGACATAGGATGATCAACAGGTATGTGAATATTGGTCAGTATCTATTAAGGAATATAAATCAAAATCACAATAAGTATAATCTCACACAATAAATAAATATTATCAAGTAGGCAAGAAACAAAATTGGAATAGAGTGAGGAGAAAAGAGAACCCTCTTCTACTGTTGGTGGAAAGATGAATTGGTGCCATGAGGAACAATATGATTATTTTTCAAAATAATAAAAATAGAAATGCCATATGATCTAGCTATTTCACATCTATGAATTTTTCCAAATAATAAAAAACCAAATAGAAAAAAGTATATACATACCTCTTTGTTCACTGTAGCATTGTTTCTAATTACCAAGATTTGGAAGAACCAAGGCTATCAACTTCTGAATGAATAAAGATGTGGTGCAAACTGTTCTGCATCACATGCTGACATTGTGATCGTGACTGACTGCATATAGAGGAGTGGGCCATATATGCAGGCTAGGCATTTAGCAGGCGATTCCATCTGCATTTGTCTAAGTACATTCTATGACCTCTACACAACAAAGAAATTGCCCAGTGACACATTTCTTAGAAATGTTCTCATCTTCAAGTAACATAAATATATACACAAAAGAATGCTGCTCAGTTATAAAAAGATGAAGTATAGTCCTTTTTGACAACATAGATAAACCTTGAGGATATTATGCTAAGCTACCTAAGTCTGATGGAGAAAGACAAATACTGTGTGATTTAACTTATGTGGAAAATAAATAAAATATAAAAGACAAAAACAGGCTTATATTATAAAAAAAATGGTGGTGACCAGAAAAAAGGAGAAGAGAAATTAAATAAAAGGAGTAAATTATTTGGTGGAGTAAGGGTGGGAATAAAATTTTGGGTGGCAATGATTATATATGTACATAAATATTGAATTATAATGCTGCTCACAGAAAGATAAATGTTTTAAGTTAATGATAGTTTAATAATAATTAAGAAAGAGAAGCTGCCAGACTGTCCAAGCAATTACATCTTTTTATTTTTCTACCAGTGTTTACATAATTTCTCTTAAAAAATTGGGGAGGGGGAGAATACACCTAGCTCAGAAATTCGTCCTAGTGGTACTTGGAGGACCATATGGGATAAAATTCAGGTTGGCCACATGCCAGGCAAATGCTCTATCCACTGTACTATTGTTCTAGCCCCAGACTACAATATACACATCAATGTAACAATTGGTATGAGTGATCTTAAATTATAGCTAGTCTTTAATAACGTAATGGTAGTTCGTAACTTGTGTTTGCATTTTTCCTAATAACTAATGATATGAGTCACATATTTATTTGTATATGTATATACATATGTTTATTTGCATATGTATATTCTTGGATAAACATGTTTTTATCTTTGCCGACTTTAAAATTGAGTTATTTGTCTTCTAATTATTAAATCATGAGGAATTATATAATTTTATGAAATTCCTTTGTTAAATTTACATATTACAAATTATTTTTCTCCCTGCTTTTTTACTTTGGAAGCTATCATTTGAAGAGGAAATATTTTATTTTTGATAAAATCTAATTTGCTTTATTTTATATTTAAGTTATACATTTGGGAACATCTTCAAGAAAAATTTGCTGAAGGTTTTTTCATCATGCGGCTGTCAAATTGTTAAGAAACATTTATTTTCACCATTAAATCAAAAACTTTGTATAAAAATAATTGATCATGCATATGTTCATCTAGTTCTGTATTTTCTACCTTCAATATGCTCATTTAACTGAAGTTTTATCTTTTTTAATATAGTGTTATTAGTTACTGATGCTTTATATACCTTGTACAGCATATCCAGAATACATTGAATAGCAAAACAATTCTGACAAAAGATGAGTGAAATCTAATTCAAAACTAGACTTTTTTTCTTTGACAAGGGGTGAAGTGACACTCAGCACTGCTCAGAACTTACTCCTGGCTCCTTGATCAGTGATCACTCCTGTTTGGCTCAGGGGACTATATAGATGATAGAGTATCAGATATTGAATTTGGGTCTGTTATATAAAAGATAAATCTACTGTACTATCTCTCTGGAACACTCTAAAACTCTTCTTATGCCTTATTTCAGAGAAATGGCATTTAGCATTCACCCTAATACCTTCTTTTTTCTCCTCTTTTCCTAATGTACTATTGGTCTTAGGGTCACACCTCATATTGCTCAGGGGTTACTCCTGGCCATGTACAGCAGACTCTGCATGGTGTTAGCATAGAACCCCACTCAGCTGTGTGCAAGACAAATGTCTTACTTGCTGTAATATCATTCTGGTCCCATAATTGTGTGTGTGTGTGTGTGTGTGTGTATGTGTGTGTGTGTGTGTGTTTCAGAGTAACTTTGCTTTTCTGGATATTTTGTATGACTCTATACATTTTAGAATCAGATTGTCAATATATAAAAATAATATTCTTTTGGAATATGGTTGAAATTTCTACATTTGTCTTTCTCCTCCTCCACTCAACTTCTTTCCTTTTCCTCACCCTACTCTGGGGCAAGAGTATTCTTGAAAATCCTCATTTAAATCATTGCATTTCTTTATGCAATTATTCTAAATACCACATATAAATGATATCAACCTGTATTTATTCCTCTTCTTCTGGCTTACTTTATTTAACATATTATCTTCCAGTTCCATTCATGTTACAGTGAATTGCATGAGTATATAATTCCTTACAGCTATGTAGTATATTGAATTTAGGTACCACATATTAATGATCAACTCGTGTGTTGTTGGACACCTAGGTTTGTTAGGTTACACCTTATTTTACCACAACAGTCATCTCTGGTTTCTCTGTATCTGTTTGTTTACAACTTGGTTTCACTCAATTAAAGATTGTCTGATATGTAAACCTGGGTGGGACAGACTCAGAATAGTCTGAGATATCTGCCCTTACTACATACTTACTGCCCCACCTGGGAGTGATTTCTATATTCAATTAAAACATTTCTGGCAGGCAGCTTGTGGGGGTATGAGGTAGAAGACTGCCAGACTATATATGTTTCACTGTTAGCCTGGCTTGGGTTATTTCATGCACAACCATGATTCAGACTTGTTCACCTGGGATTGGAATCAACACAGGTTAATTCCAACTCTTAGCTATTGTACTGAGTGCTGTTATGAATAGCAATGTGTTTATATCCTATTATCTTATACTGAGTTCTGAGTTCACTAAGATCCCTCCATACTGGTTTCCATAGCAGTTGCACCAGATACTATTCCCAATAGCAGTGGGTGAGAGTTCCTTTTCACCACATCTCTCCCAACACACATTGTTTCAGTATTTTTTTTTTTGATACATGCTATCCTCACTGGTATAAGATGATATCCATTGTCATCTTGATTTGGATTTCCCTAATGATAAGTGATTATTATTATTTTTCATATTGGGTATCTGGTGGTCTTCCTCAGAGAGGTGTCTGTTAATTTCCTCTCCCTATATTTTTAGGATTTTTAGGTTTTGTGAGGTTACCCTTTGTGATACTTTGCATATTCTAGATACCAACTCTTTATCTGATGTTTTGAGTTCAAATATTTTCTCTCACTCAGCTGCAGTTTTTTATTAGCCTGTGTTTCTTTTGATATACAGAAACTTTTTTGTTTGATATAGTCCCATTTATTTAGATTTGATTCTATAGCCCTAGCCATTGACAGCATATAATTGAAGACTCCTTTGAGGCCTATGTATTAGAATATTCTGACTATGTTTTCAGGTCTGATCAAGGTGTTTGATTAAGTTGATTTTTGTGTAAGGTGTGCTATAGGGATCCAGTTTTAATTTATTACACATGGTTATCCAATTGTTCCAGCACCATTTGTTGAAGAGGTTGTCGTCTTTATTCCATTTCATGTTCTCAGTTCCTTTGTCAATTATTAGTTGATCATATATTTGGAAGTTTGTTACTGAATATTCCAGGGGTCTGAAACTCTTTGTTTCAATATCATGCTGTTTTGATCACTATGGCTTTGTAGTATAGCTTCAAGTTAGGTAATGAGATGCCTCCCAGTTTCTTGATTGTTTTTGTTGTTGTTCTTTGTTCTTTTACAGTAAGATTTTTGAAATCTGGGGTATTTTTAGGTTCCATATTAATTTTACTTCTTATTCATAAAAATGTATTTTTGGGCTAATCTTTTTTTTTGTTTTTGTGTTTTTTTTGGGGGGGCACATCCGGTGATACTAGGAACTACTCCTGGCTATATGCTTAGAAATAACTCCTGTCTTGGGGAAACATATGGGATGCCAGAGGATTTAACCGCAGTCCATCCTAGGCTAGCGCAGGCAAGGCAGAGGCCTTATCCCTTGTACCACAGTTCCGGTCCTTAATTTTGGGCTAATCTTAACCCCAAATCTTTTGTACAATAGTGAATAGAAATCAGATCCTTTCTTATTTAGAACAAATGTGATCAGTTTTTAAGTAGGTATGAAGTTAAAAAAATAAGGTATGACCTTATCTCTGAGATATCTTTTATATATTGAAGAAGCTCCATTCAATTTCTAGTTTTTAAAAGATTTTGTGTCTTTGCCTTTACAAGTAATAAGGAATACTTGATACTGCCATGTGCTTTATTTATATCTACTTACATAGCCATATTTTACAATTTATTTAATATGATGGATAGTAATGATTCATTTCCAGTATTAAAACAATATTTCAATATTGAAGTAAAGTGTATTTGGTCATGATGTACTGCCAACTTTATTTTTTATTGGATTTAACTTTGTGAAATATCAAAACCAATTTTTCATGAATAATACTGGTTCACAATTTTTCTAATGTCTTGTACTAATTTTGAAAATATTAGTCTTATGGAATGATGTGAGAAATATCCTGTTCAGTGTTCTGAAAGATACTTGTATAACTGATATTATTTAATTTCTAACTATATGATTCATCTCTAAATTATATGTATGTGTATTTTATTGTTAAATACAATTTTATAGTTTAAATTTAATCATAAGTTAATTTATTCTTAGACACATTTTGGTATCTTATATCTTTCTAGGAATTTATATCATTTACATTGTTAAAATTTTAGCTTAGTTTATAATATTCTCTGTTTATATTTTAAATATCTGTAGAATCTGTATTAATGTCACTTCTATTATTTCTGATACTGGCAAATTTCTCTATTTTTTTCTACCTACAATCTTTATTACCCACTAATTCTGTTACCGTTTATAGATCTTATTGATGCCCTCAAAGAACCAAACTTTGTCTTTAATCAATCTTTACTGTTTATTTTATCTTATTTTATCACTTGTTTTCTTTTTTCTTTCTACTGATGTTTAATTTTTTCTTCCTAATTTCTTAAGACATTCATTGCTTTGAGATTTTCATTTTAGTTCTTAGTTCTAATATAAATTTTAGCACCAGAAATTTATGCTGTTTATATACATCCCACAAATTCTTATATGATGTGATTTTATTTCATTATTCCCTGAAGAAAATACTTCATAATTTCTTCTTAAAATCTACTCTAGAGAGATAGCTCAATGAATTTAATGTGTTATGACTAGTTTAATTATACAATATTACTGTTTGTTTTTAAAATATAGCTTACAATTTCAATATTTTGCCTTCTTTTGGGTTGATTTGTTCTTTTATCTCATTATCTCATTATATTATGGTTTTCAGTAGTTTTCTTAAAACTTATATAGGGGCAGGGTAACTTAACAAAGGTTTTTATTTGGAAAAGATTAAGATTTTGAACATTTTAAACTTTGTAGGTTGTATGTTCTTTTTACAATTACATAAGTCCATAACTATCTTGGAAACAAGTCATATGTAATAAAGAGATAGGTGTACAAAATTAGTGTAACTAGGTTTCAATAAACAATTTTTTTAATTTCATTGAGATTCTGTGATTTACTATATAATTTCATTTGCAAAAACAGATAGCAGGACCATTTGACTCATTTCTATTTGTTTTCTGATTCTTGTTTATGGCATACACACTTTGCACATTATAATCACAAGAAATATATTCTCAACTATCTGCTCATCAACCTTACAATGGTATGCTTCAATATTCTTTTTCTAGTATTCATGTCATTATTCTATTATTGTTTATCTCTACATAGCTTCTAGTCCTTGTGTTATTGCTTGAGTAGTCATGTATTTTAAGACAATAATAAAGTAAATATACTTAACATTACTTTGATATTTTCTATTTATTATATTTTTATGTCTTTGATTAGTTTAGGTTTGTATATATATGTGTGTTTTGTTTTGAAAGAAATTTCGTCTGTATTTCTTGTATTGCCAGTTAGCTAATGATAAATTAGTTTAGCTTTGTATGTCATAAAATGCTTTGATGAGGATTAACTTATTATTTTGAATGACATTTTCACTGGTTCTATAATTGTAGAATGACTTTTTTCTTTCATTACTTAAAAATATATTTTGCCCTCTCTCTAGCTTGTATTCTTTTTAATTTTATTCTCATGCTGCTGTATGATGTGATATGTATTCTTTTCCATGATGCTTTTTATTTTATTTTATTTTTTGGTTTTTGGGTCACACCCGGCAGTGCTTAGGGGTCACTCCTGGCTCCACACTCAGAAATTACTCCTGGCAGGCTTGGAGAACCATATGGGATGCCGGGATTTGAACAACCGTCCTTCTGCATGCAAGGCATAATGCCTTACCTCCATGCTATCTCTCCGGCCCCTCCGTGATGCTTTTAAAGTTTGACTTTTCACTAGTTTTGAATAACTGCTATATGTTTTAAAATAACTTTATTGTTCTTTTGTTTAACATTTTCTGATTTTGAATCTATAAAGTTAAAGTTTTGTGAATTTTAAACATTTTTCCTGGTATTAATTTTTTTATTAAGCACTTGATTATCTATTCCCTTACTTTGACAATTTAGTTCATAGTGCCATTGTTTTTTTATACTAAATATCTTAATATTCATGAAGAGTTCATTTCTTATACCAATATATTTTTGTTTCTACCTTCCATTTTGATTAGTTAATTTTTGCTTGTTTTTAAGCTCAATCATCTATCCTGAATTTATAGTTTCCTGTCAAGTTCATCTGATATAGTTCTAATTGCATACATGTATTCTCCAGTTTATTTTCTGTGTTCTCCATGACTCCATGGAAGCTGATTTTCTTAGTACCACCTAAAATATGGAATATAGTTGGGACAATTTTTTAAAATTCTTTCCCACTTATTCTATAACTTGTATATATTATTTCTGAGTATTTTTTCTTGACCCAACTTCATCTCTTCCATTGTGTGTTGCATTGTAACTTTATTTCCTCAACTCAGAAAGAAGACAGAACTCCATCTGGATTTTGTCTCCTGAATTCTCACCTGGAAACTCCACATAGTGAGAAGTGGGTCATGACAGAGCTTGTTTAATTTATTTTACCTTTCAGAAATCACTGTTTTGTGTTTCCTGATGTCAAGTGAATAAACAATGCCCCTCCCATATTTTGACAGCTATTTTTTTTATCTGCTTCTAGTGGGAGAGTAAATCTAGTCATGCTACCTAATCTTGATTAAAGGCAGAATTCTGATTCAGTATATGAATTTTGGGAAATTTACAATTTGGGAAATATATTTTTAAAACCTTCAATGTGGACAAATTGGTTTACCTAGTGGTTGTACTATTTGGAATTATGTCAATAGTATAATCATAGATGTGCTTAAAGACTAAATATAGGGATAATTATGATGATAATAATGGCAGTTATTAGCCGTTAGATGCCTATTATGCCTTTAGATTTTTAAAAGTGTTTTTGCATAAAGGATCTAAATAAAGTACCTAAGATATTCAACTCTCTGTGTTAGGTAATATTTTTAGTTCTATTTTTTAAATAGGAAAATGAGTTTAGAGTATTTATGCCATTCACCTAAGGTAACCCAAGTAATAAATGATGGACAGAATCTAAACCAAGAAACACTCTAGATTCCATATTTACAACAACAAGTTTTGAACTATTGATATTATATAGAACTATCTTAAAATTATCTTATATTATACTTATGTAATAAAATATATCTAAGTATCATGAAAGATGTCAAAAGAATAATGGAAAAGAATAATAATCATGGTTATGCTGAGCAATAAAATCATGGATAGTATTACAATTCTTCTAGTTCATTTTCAAACTCTTCTGGTATATCTTCTCTGCTTTAGTCTTCAATTTTCATCTGCCATCATTTCTCCTTAGTCCACTGTAGTATGGATAGGACACTTCACCAGTCTAATGGCCATTTGGGGATAGCATCCATATCTTTAACCACTACTTCTTTGAAAGCAGTGGCAGAATCTGTATGGTCACATTTTGCTGCTCTGCTCAGGGCTTTGCTCACCACATCATGATAACTACATTTGTCTTTAGCACAGAACTACATGGTGCAGAACTCCTTCCCTTACCATAGGCTCATTTAGCTCTTTTGCAAATCCTCTGCTTCAGTGACAGTTAAGGAGTGGGTTATCACTTCTATTTAACAAAGGTTATGTAAGGAGGCCTCATCGGAATAAGCAATAAGCACTTGAATGCTTTAACTAGAAAGTTGCAGAGTGTTAGATTACATCTTATTTTTACCCCAAACAAAGATCATCTCTGGATGGGGTGATTTTACAGCAGAGCAGGGACTAAAACACAAGTTTCTCAAGAGCCAACCATGAATCTTGCAGTTTTGTCAAAGGTAGGAAGAATGTTTCAGGTATGAGCATTCATGTACGCTTTTAGTCTCTTAGAGTTGCCTTTTGCCACTTTCTCTTGGCTTGGAGGTTGCTTCTGTGCTTCTGGAGACCATCAAGGTTCTCATTCGGTGATATCAACATAGAGAATTTGAAAACACCATGTGTCTGCTCTTGAAAAATAGTCATAGCCTCTTTCCTGGCTTACCCTCTCCAGGCCTGGGAAGTGAATATAATTTTTCTCCACCTCTGTGTTGGTTCCGATTTGAAAGTCTAGAGTTGATTGAGTGAATTGCTAATTCCAGTGGGCTTGCAACGTAGGCATTTGGTTCCTTAGGCAGGGAAAGGCCATTTTCCCTCTCCATAATAGGGAAGAGATATTACAATGGGAAGTTCCATCCATAGGTCCCCTGTGCCACACATGGCCAAGTTCATCTATAAATCTGAGATTCAAAGTGGGTGTATTTTTGGAACAGCAAGATATTAAATGAGAGAAGTGCTGCCTGCCCTGAATACATGCCCTCATGAACTGGACAAATTGGTGGTCAATGAAATAAGTCCCTGGGTCAGCTAAGGGCTTTAGACAGAGGTAGTAGTTTCCATTCTTGGATGTATTTCACTGCTCCTCATTCTCTTTACATTTTCTGAGCCCAGAAGAAGGGTTTCATACATATTTATCTTTTTCTCTAGGAAGTTCCATTTCCTTGATTTACCTTTCTGGTCTTTGTTATTTCCCAGACCTATGCTTTTATTTGGATTTATCCTTTTGTTATGAGCTGCAATATTAAGACATCTCATTTTCCTTTGTAGAACTCATGGCTCCTCTGGTTTTAGACATTTCTTCTTGGCTCTTTCTACTTTACAGGGTCAAGTTCTGCTCCTTCTTTGTGATTTAGCTCAAACTCTTCCTCCCTCTTGTAATCCTTCCAGATAGCACCAGTATTTTCTTCTGCAGAGATCCCATTTGAAGGTGTCCTTGAGTTAGTTGATTGCCACTTTATCATCACACGTTCTTTCCTTTCTTCATGGTCAGGTTATATCCCATGTGTAAAGATATTGTGATTCACTTGAGCTGAGGAATGTTCTTATGATGCCCAACATAGTACAGCCAATAATTGCACAATGGTCTGAGTTTTTAGGGTATAGTGGAATTTTGTTCCTTTGAGAATAGCATCTCCTGATACTGCAAGTTTAGATGAGAGATAATGAGAACTCATGGGGGTAGAGCAAAAGATTTTCATGGGTTCAGCAGAGATAATGCTTAAATAGTTATTAGATAATAGAGAAAGAAAAAGTTTAAAATTATTCAGGCTTTGGCTCAGTCAACTTGGAGTATGAGTCATTCATTGAGATAGATAATGTAGGAAGAGGGTGTGTGTATCTGTTTATTGCATGAGTATATATTCTTTGCATGTATCAAAAATGTGTGTATGTGGAGGGGATTGTGGATATGATCAAGCATGGTTAGTCTCCAGAAAAGGGAGGGAGCTGTGGATAGGCAGTTACTTTGCAGGAATTCTAGCTTCTGAGAATTTGCCAGGAGACAAACGAGGCAGAGCAGTGAGTCCAGATGAAGTTCTTGTAATGAGAATGAAGTCAGGAAAAATCAATGCTCAGTGTTTCTTGATCTCTTTCAGTTCCCGTATCAGTTGGTCACCATTCACAGTCTGGTCATAGGCTGCTGGTCTCTGATAGATAGAGGCTCTTTTCTTAGAAAAATAAGCATGTTCATTTTAATCTTTTATTCAAATAGAAAATATTTGAGCAAATTTGAATTAGAGTTCAAGAACATGATTCATGATAAGGTACCCACAAGCCTTTTACTCTGGCATAGTCTATTGTTGGACTTTAAATAAAGAGTGTGTTGGTTACTATTTCTTCTTTGAATCTTATAATTAAAATTCAGGCAACATATCATTCATCCCTCTTAATTCCATGTAACATTTTTCTGGAGGGGGCAAGAGGATTATTTAATTTAGAGGAAAGGATAAATTTTTGATATAATTGAGAATGGAGATTTGGAAGAGGACGTGGGCAAAGTTTGGATTTAGAATAGTTCGAGCTTTCTTAGGGTTTAAAATGAGGCTCGTAGGAGATAGGGGAACAGTGTGGGGCAGGGGTCAGCAACCTGCGGCTACAGAGCCACATGCAATTCTTTTGAATCCTGGATTGGCTGCATGCAAGGCAAATGCCATACCGCTGTGCTATCACTGCGGCCCACCCATCCACAATTTAACCTTCTCTCTTTTCTCTGATCCTTGCTCTCTCAACAAAGGGAGTGCAGACATCTATAGGTTTTAAGAAAAATTAAAGACATTATTGTAATAACGCCCAAAGACAATAGAGATGAGGGCCTGAAGGACTGGCTCACAATATGAAGCTCACCACAAAGAGTTGTGAGTGCAGTTAGGGAAATAACTACACTAACAACTAGCATGACAATGTTAATGAGTGAGATAAGTAGAATGCCTGTCTCGAATACGGGAAGGGGTGAGAGGTGAGGGGGGCTTTGGTGGTTGCACTTTGAATGTTGCACTGGTGAAGGGGGGCGTTCTGTTTATGACTGAAACCCAAGAACAATCATGGCTGTATCATGGTGCTTAAATAAAGATTTTTATAAAGCACACAAATAAACATACTTAATAAACAAACAAAAAAAAAAACAAAGGGGTGCAGAGACAATAGCAACTCCTGAGCATTGTTGAATGTGGCTCAAAAACAAACACAAAAATTGAGGAGACAGTCAGTAAAGCCTGTACTAATGGCTATTTCTCTGGGACCTATCAAAGACCTTCATGTACAAAACAGTACCACAAAATCCAAACATATCTACTCATCAAATTTTACAAGTCAGTAAGGCAAAGCAGAAAACAGAGTCAATATTGAAAAATCACATTGGCAGAATCAAACTTTTAGTGCATAGTAAGCAGGTGATTGGCTTTGTGGGGGAGACCTGGTAAAGTGCCAGGAAACCAGGACAAAGTGGCCATGATATGTAACCCTGCACTATCTTTTAAACTCTCTCCTGCTAAGATGTTCTTATGAAAAGAGTGATCTCCAGAAGCATTTCCAGGAGCAATGCTTGTGACTCGTGACTATGGAATTGAGGTATTAGACTCCCTTGCTCTGATTTTTCATCATGATGAGTCACATATTACTTTAGTACAATGGCCATACTTACAGTTGAAAATTCCAAGGAAGCATTGAATAGTGATGTATCAGAGATGTGCAGTTTCCTTTGGATTGTAAAGTTTGGTTTATAAAGCAAAGTTATAGAAGTACACTCTAGGCACTTACAGCACACAGAGATTTTCATAGTCCACACCTGGTTGGCAGGCAGACAATATTCCAGCTTAGAAGATGAAAGAGGTCAAAGATAAGAACCTACTATGGGAAACACAGCCAGGGCCCTACCTTCTGCCTGAAGCAAGTGTGGCCTCTCAGGTTGCATATATGTTCTCAACCCATAGAACTATTATGAAAATCTAATTCTAGAGTTTTTCATGGGTCTGAGTATATAATGTCTCCTTACATAAAGAGACGCCCTATAGAATTAAAACAGGACAAAGTGCTTTATTTTTATACTTTTTGACAAGTCCTTTGCTGAAAAAAGCCAAATAAGTTATGGAATTGGTTACAATTAAACTGTGGTTAGGAATTAGTCACAGATCAGAATATTAACTGATTCAAATTCACTGGTGTTGTACTGTGATAACTGAATGGTGCTTTGATGACTGTGGAGGCTGAATGATATTTTAGCATGTGCCATTATATGGTAATGCTTGAACCATTGAGTTAATGTTATATACAATATCATGACATGTAAACTGGTTCCATGTGTTTATAGAATTATCAGTTGGCATGTTTATATATATATATATATGCTTATATGTATATAAAGTATTGTAAACATAAGGACAAGAAAAATTGGGGAGAAAATTTCAAATAAGACAAAGATGTTTTTATTTAAGTTTTAGAGAAAGTTTATTTAATTCCATGTGCCTTCTAAGTACCTGTCCTTTCTCATTGGAGATATTGGATCATTGGCATAAACTTTCTGTCTCTAATTGCATATGGAACCGCCCCTCCAAAGAAGATTCAGTTGTGGCTAAAACTGAGATGGTCTGAGTAAGGCTTCTCTTATAGGTAACTTTGCTTAAGACACTAATGGCATTTCTATTATTTTTTTTTAAATAAAGAATACCCCCAAACAGTGCTAGGGCAGCACAGTGGCCACTTTTGGATATGTTTGGCATGGTGGTATAGACATAATGGTTTAGTGCTTAGGGACCACTGGGGTCTATCCTGGCAGTGCTCAATGACCACCAAAGCCACATCACATCTGCTGCTTCTGGAGGGTGGCAAGGAAAGGGCATGCAGTATAGGGGTTGAAACTCAGGGTCTCAAAATGCTAGGCACGTGCTTTATTGCTTGAGCTATCTCCCCAGCTGCAACATAATGTCTAGACTCCAAATCATGGCATTGTTGTTATCTGTTAGCAAAAGTTCATTAAAAAATTAAGCTACATCCAAAGATTATTAGTTGAGAACCAGTTATGACACCTGGTGTCAGTAGGATTTTAAAGAAATGTGAGCCAGAGCTCTTACCCTAAGGAATTTGTTGCTTATGAATTCTGAAGATCGCTGGTCATTAAAAAAATAGTATTTCTAGTAAAATAGCTTAAACACATTTGTGATTTAATATCCTAGGTTTTTAACTTTCTTATTGTCCTCTAGGCTCAAGATAGACATTGATAACACTGGAAGTTTGGATTAGGGGACCATATCCTAAGAAGGTAAAACTAACATCTAGAATCTATGATTTTGTTGATTTTTTTGTTTGTTTGTTTTATTTTGGTTTTTGGCCACACCCGGTGATGTTCAGGGATTATTCCTGGCTATGCGCTCAGAAATAGTTCCTGGCTTGAGGGGGACCTTATGGGACTGGATCGAACACAGGTCCATCCTGGGTCAGCAGTGTGCAAGGAAAGTTCCCTAAGCTGCTCTATTGCTCCAGCCCCTGATTCCTTTGACTTTTGACAAGAAAACATATTTGAATAGATTTTAACTGCATCATCTTTATTTCTAGTCTTGGAAACACAATAGGAAAGATAGTGGCATATACAGCATATCAGGGAAAAAATAAAGAGAAACATAAATCTAAACATTTACCAAGCACTTCAGTGCCAGGTACCATGTGGGAGATCTGATTCAATCCTTATAATTATGTATGTGGCATGTATGAGGTATGTATTATTATCCACCTTTTATAGATTAGTCATTAATTAGGACGGCAGCCAAGATGGAAGACATGGTTGAGGAGGTTGAGAGCTGAACTGTCAAACACGATGCCTTCATTAATTGGCGGATTGTTGATAGATACTATGTGACTGATGGTTCTTTGCTAAAGTAGACTTTGGCCCAGTTAAAAATGACTTGGGTAAAAACAAATTTATCTGAAACAAACATCACAATATTATGCTTTAAATCTTATCCACATAAATTCAAATATCAAATACACATATAATTTTCTCCTTCTTTTAGGTTTCTTTGATTTTAAAACTGCTGTAACAATCATAGTCAATTTTAAAGATGATAACAATACCATCCTGAATTTTGATAGACTTTTTTCTTGCAAGGACCGTGAAGTGCTAAAAATGTTGTCATCCATATAGGCAAACCTCAGGAATATCTAATTTAGCAAATGTCAGTGATAAATTCTTCTGGTGCCATTCTCCATGCCTTTGAATATATTAGAACTCCCTGGAAATAAGAATGTTGATTCTTCAGAAGTTGACTGGTGGTATGGTTAGTTGGTAGAATTCCACTTGTATTTACTGTTTATCTATAAATAGCTGCCAGGATTTTAAAAATATCCTTATGTTTTCTATTTCTAAATAATAGGCCTTACCTCATTTTTCCCCAATGTTTTCTCCAGGTGATCTAAGGAGAAAAATATCTCCAGCTAATCCTTAATTAGCTTTCATAAACAATGCAAATTGGAATTAAAACAGGAATTTAATTTTTGTTTGGGGGGGGTTGGGTCACACCCGGCAGCGCTTAGGGGTTATTCCTGGCTCTATGCTCAGAAATTGCCCCTGACAGGCACAGGGGATCATATGGGATGCTGGGATTCGAACCACCATCCTTCTGCATGAAAGGCAAACACCTTACCTCCATGCTATCTCTCTGGCCCTAAAACAGGAATTTTAAAGGCCCAAGCTCATTGATAGATTCTTGAACTAATAGAAAGCACTAGAAAATATGTAGCACATATAGGAAGAAAAGATACTGGGGACAGTAGTGCTGGGTGGCCTGGGCTTTGCAGAGTCCATTTTCCACTAATTGACCAGCTCAGCTGGAAACTCCAGGAAGAGACTGGGGCACCCCATATTTTGCTTTTGCAAATGACGAAGTTATTCCATTTCACTGAGTGATAGTGGGCAGTTCTGTCTTTGCTCTGTATTTCAATTCTCAATGACTTAATTAGCGACAACTAAACTTTGTCCACAATAGCGGCATTATGTTTAAGAGTCAATTAAGTGCCAGACAGTGCCATTAAATGACTAGTGCAGATGGCCATATCTGTGGGAGCTGGCAAATGAGAGTGGGGCAGCCTGGGCTTCTCAGGGCTGTGGTCCGGCCTGTTGTCTCTCCTTCCCCGGGCAGTGCCCTCCCACAGCCCATTTCCTTCTTCCTGCTGCCTCCTTCACAGATTTAATGCCTCTCTGTGCTTCAGGTTCCGGCTTAGATCACTGCATGCACAAAACCCTCACCTAGACCCGGCTCACTGCCAAATTTCACTGATGGTGGGAACCCCAATTATACCTTGGAAATAGCTATTTGTTTCTGTATCTGAAGGTGGATCTGGATCTGCTAAGTCTGAACCCAGGCAGGATGTAATGGCAGTGGCATGTTTGGATTCCATTTGAGAAGAGCTTAATTACAGAGATACTAGATATCAGGAGAAGAGAGTGAGACAGGGGCCTCATCTCCAGAAAGTTTTGCCTTGAAGGGCTTAAAGGTTGTGTGTGTGTGTGTGTGTGTGTGTGTGTGTGTGTGTGTGTGTGTGTGTGTGTGTGAAGTAGCTCATAGATCAGAGATAATGGCAAAATTTGCTTTGTGTGGACTGTTGTTGGGCAGTTGGCTGGGGTGAAGTGAAGTCCTCACACTACCTCTAACTTTTAGGTGACCTAATATTCACAGCCCCTTAATTCCTTATGCTGTGCAGAGGACCCTGATCTGTTCCCTTTGTTTGGTGCCATGACAGGAAGGTCTAAAGCATTAGGATGATGTGTTCTACTATGGTAGGGCATTAAGTTAGCTGTTTCATTCAGTTTTATTTTTATTTTGCTTTTTGGGCCACACTCGGTGACACTCAGAGGTTACTCCTGGCTATGCACTCAGAAATCGCTCCTGGCTTGGGGGACCATAAGTGATGCTTGGGGATCGAAACTCGGTCCTTCCCAGGTTAACATGTGCAAGGCAAATGCCCTACTGCTTGCACCATTGCTTTGACTTCATGTTTCATTTAGTTTTATGTTAGTAATGTGCTATGACTGTGGTGGAAGCCTATGCAAACTAGGCAGGTGCTCTACTGCAGCAGTTTCCTTGTAGAGATAAGTGTCTGGGGCATTTAGTTTTTGGTCTCCCCTGGACTGCAGGCTTCCATGGCCCAGGGAGTAGGTGTGGAAAAAGGAAATGAAGGGTCTTTTTTAAGGGGTCCCTGGTATGACTGGCAGTTATGGATATGATTGCCAACCTCTACCCATGTCTCATCTGATGAATAAGAAGAAGCTACTGGTAGCCCTCCTCAAAACTTTCCCAAGTTCTGTACCCCTTAATGTCCAGGCTGGGATGCTCAGCCAGAATTCAGCTCAGGGACCCTCAAAGGCCCTGCAATTTGAAAAGGGTTCCTAATCCCCTAGATTAACTACTTGGGAATCCTGAACACCTGCTGTTGTCCACCAGCTCTGTTCTCAACTTTGTTCTTGGGGTGAAGGCAGTTAGCTATTTTCTTTCCAGGAAGGCCTACTCCCCGTTGGGTTGTTTCCCCCACCTAATTCCAGCACTGTGCAGAGCCTTTATGTCACCGGAGTCATTTTCCAAATGAACAAATTGTGTTTTCTTCTTCGTTGAACCTGATATTTGAGCCAATCTGTGCAGGCAATTTCCTCCTCTTTGTTTTGCTGACCCTGAGCGCTCTCAGCCCTGCCGTAATTATTGGGCCTCTCCTGTCGCTGCATGTGCGGCTCCTGTTCAACAACAGTAATAATTTTGCTGAACACGAAAAGAAAAAGGCCCCAATTCTGGGGCATTGTTTCCCTATTAAATGTTAGTTATTTACAAAATCTTCAATTCAGCATGAGGTTAGGATTTCCTAGGTTATAGGGACAAGAATGGAACTATGTTCTCCCTCAAGAAAGTGATCTGCACCTGTAAGACAGCAGAACCCCATGTCCACTCTCATCTCTGAGATCCCCTCCATGGTCGGTGATATCCATACATTTATGAAATTTTGCCAATGGTAAGGAAACAAGAGATCATTTTAGAAAGCATGAGAGCCCTAGCAGAGACAAACAAAAGGAGGTGATTGAACAGCAGTGTCTCTGGGATGAGTCTCTTGTTCCTGGATCTCTACTTGGTTCTTAGCAGTGACTCCTTTTTCTTTCCACCAATGCTTTTGATTACCCCTCATTCCACCAAAGGTATAGTGAATATTTATGGTTACTGTGGGCTAAATTGGGTCCCACATTCTTTTGTTGATGGTCTAACTCTTAGTATCTCATAATGTCATGATATTTGCAGATGGAACCTTTATAGGAAGCATTAAGGTAAAAGAAGATCATGGGGGCCCTGGTCTAATCTGAATGGGACTGAAGAGGGATATAGAAAAAAAAACATGGAGAAAAGCCTCAGAATGAAAGCAGATGTATTACTTCAATCTTCCAGTTTTTGAACTGAGGCCTTCTCCTGTGGTAGGTTCCGAGTGCATGGTGTTTTATTACAGCAACCTGAGCTGACTGATACAATGGGCTCTTCTAGGTAATTGGGGACCTACTAAAGATGATACACTCCTTAAGTAGCTCAGAGCCTAGTGGAGGAATCTAGAACCTTTGAGAAGAAAAACCAGAAGGAAGCAAGAGGCCATTTCTCTGATGGACTTTTCCTTGCCATCCTGCATCGAGCAATGCTTATGGATATGTTGTAGGCAAAATAGCAGCCAGAGGATTAAATCTAGCATCATGGTGGCTTTACAAGTGAGAATGGAAGGTCCTAATAATACTGATAGGATCATTTTAAGTACATATTAAGGGGGTATGACTGCATGACTTTAATTTATGCTCACAGGTAAATAAAATTTGCACATATTGTTTAAGTTAATGTGAGTCCATCTTTTTGACATTGATGTCTATTAAGCCAAGAGCCCTCATAGATATAAAGAACAAAAATTCCATGACCTGTCCTTGACTCAGATATGACCTGGAGCCATTCCAGTTTCAAGAAAAGAAGATCCATCTCCATGGAGATGGAAGGAAGGTTCTGGACCTAAGTGCCAGAATGAGCGGTTCAAACTATGGCTGCTCTATGAGGTCAGAGCCAAGAAAGATCAATGTGGGCTACAGCAGTTCATTTAAGTGGCAATTAGTTATAATTAATCAATTATGTAATTGAGTAGCACTTAATTATTTACTGCCTTGTTCAGTTTTCCAACTGCTCATGAGTGTCAGCTTTGTTTCCTGGGCCAAAGCTGAAGTATTGAAGAATAACACTGGGCTCCTTCATTGGTGTCAGGACAGAGTCACGACAGTGGTCTGAGGGAATAAAAAGCATGGGACAATCACTTTGAGGTCAAAACTGCATGATTCTGCCAAGAAATGACTTCCAAATGAGTCAGCATTCAAATAAATACAGAACAGAGAGAAACACATGTGTTCATGGGTGTGTGGTTTTTCAGCTGAACTTAGGGCAGGAAAGTGGTATGTCGGGGACAGGTCTCCTGGGAATGAATGGTGACAGGAAACACTGTTGACAGCTGTGACAGGTCTGAGAGAAATGCGTTTATAGCTCCTCTGGCATGGTGATCTATACCTGGTGGGTGTTATTTGAGGGGCCCTAAACTAACTCTCTTAGAAAATCCATCAAGTGCTCTGAGGTGAACATCCAAAGCATGAAGAAAACCTGTGCGATCAGAGTTGAATGAGTTCAACATCAGGGACTTTGGGTTCCCTGATGATGTTATTCTCTGGGCTCAAGACTGCCTCATGGAAGACAGTTAGGAAAATGAGGATAATACTATGAAGCTCTCTAAAAAACAAGTGTAGTGTCCCAGGATTGCAGGCTAATGGAAGACACTGCCAGACTCTAGCCATAGGGTGGCCAAATAAGCCTAAAATTTTTAAAGTAGCAGTTCCCATAAGTCCCCCTTTAAGCTTCTTAAAGGACAATTGATACTTAATGGAATCCCATACTTTGTAGAGGAATCCAAGCTAGGTGACCTCTTAAAGTCCAGGTTTCTCTGTCTGCTTCAGGTCTGGCTCCTTTGCAGAGAACTAGGGGGCCTCTCCTCTTCTCTCCATGAGGTCAGCAGCATTATTACCTGTATTCACAAATGGGGCAGAACACCCTGAGACTTGCAGACTGATTGCTTTCATTAACTTTAATTGGATTCTTTCGCACTTGGAAAAAGAAGTATAACCAGGGTTTAATTGGGAGACTGTCTCAGACCTGGGGTGACACAGGATTGTAAACATTAAAACTGCTACAGCGGACTTGGTGGGAAGTCCAAGTCACTTATGTTTGTGTAAGAAAGCCAGCAGGGTTGAGAATACTGGGAATTTTGGGGGTATGTTAAGTGTGGGGGTGGTTTTTGGGTGCTTGTTTAGGAAAAAGTAAATTGTAACCTGGTGCTTTGAAGTGAAAAAACAGAGGCCAAAAATTCTAATCCTGCCAGGTATCAAAAGAAATAAAAAAAAAAAAAAACCAAACCAGGAGACACTTTGTGTAGGTTCATTCTAGAGGGTAGCCAAAGACTATCTTTATAGTTGGGTTCTGGGCTGGGGATATGGCTCAGTGGTAGAGCACATACATTATTGGCAGGGTGTTCTGGGTTCAATCCATGGTTCTGTGAACAAACAAATAAAATAAACAGAAAAAATGGTTTTCAGGGGTTTAGGAAGGTAGTTTAGTGGTTGAGTTTTATGTCTTTATGTGTAAGGCCTTGGGTTTAATCCTTGACACTTCAAAAATATCATAAAGAAGGTAACTCCACTTTGGGTTGCAGACTTTACTCAATAATAAAGTTCGTGACTTGCATGAATTTTGCATGGGTTCTATCTCTGCATTACACACATGCATACACACAGTTGGACTGCATTTGTTAACCCTTCTCTGGGCTTTGTGTGTTACATTGTAGTTACTGGATCTTCTGCCTTGGATCTTCAGCTTTCATTTCTTCTAGCAAGTTCCTACTCTACTCTGAAGATATAATTTTTATAGTTCTGAAGGAATTGGCCAAAGGAATAGCTTCTCTGGGCTTCCACAAACTTTCTTCATAAAATGAAGACATAGTACCCTTCTCAAAAGAGCAGGGAAGAGAAAGTAAGGGTCATAGATTTGAGATTTCAAATAACAGTCAAATGACAATTATAAAGGGAGAGAATAGATAGTCTGTTCAAACGGTTAATTCAGACCTTGGTGTTAATATGGATATGTCAAATGTGCAAATAAGTGAACCACTCACTTCACCACTAGACCATTGTCCTTCAGTAACAAATTCTGACTTTACAGTGGTGACCACCAGAGAAGACAGGTTAACATTGGTTATTATCTACCTAGAGAGAGCCCAAAGGAATCCAGAGATAAAATGAATACCTGAGCCTGTCTGTCTAGCCTTGATCACTTCTCTTGGTCACTTGGGGAA
>PVKC010002746.1:31544-41959 GCA_004027635.1 Crocidura indochinensis
CTGGGTTAAATTTTTCAAAGAATGATCTCAAACATGTTTTCTCACTTAACCCCCTAGGAACCTACTTTTATTATCTGGTCCCCAGTGGGCTCTTCTCTTGACCTGTGGATGGTATGTAGTTGCCAGTGATATCATGAAATATCTTAAGATTTCCTTCCAGAAATCAGTGCGTGTTAATAGAAAAGTACACACAGGAGTCACTGATGAGAAGTTGCTATTCTAGCAAGATCATTCTTTGCTCTGAAAAAATAATCTCTAATTCATATAAAGACGAAAACACTCTTTCAGATGTTTTATTTTATTTTATTTTTGGTTTTTGGGTCACCCGGCAGCGCTCAGGGGTTACTCCTGGCTCTACACTCAAAAATCACTCCTGGCAGGCTCGGGGGACCATATGGGATGCCGGGATTCAAACCACTGTCCTTTAGTGTTTAAGGCAAATGCCCTACTGCTTCACTATCTCTCTGGCCCCTCTTTCAGACATTTTAGAAAAGGATTTAACTGTATCATCAGAAAGGTAGTTGATAGAGCAATCTCTAGATGAGAAAACACTGGGTGCCTGGGACAAGGGGAAAATTAATGTTGGTTGCTCTATCAGGTCTGCATTTGCTGTATTCCAGAACTTTAGGTATGTTGTGTTTTATTTTAATTTATCTCAAGATTTTTTTTAAACTCTGCCTTCAATTATTTCTTTGACTTAATGTTTAGCTACAACAGTGTTGTTTTGCTCCCATGCATTTGTTATATTTCGCTTTCTCTCTGTTGTTTCTGAGTTATAATTTCATAATATTATGAAAATGCACTAAACACCCAGCAGTGCTTAGGACTCATTCTTAGCAGTGCTCATTTAGGGGCCATATGTGGTGCCAGAGATAAAATCGGGGTTGACTGCATGCAGTCAAAGCACTTCAATGTGCTTTGCTCTCTGGCTCCAGAAAATATAAATTTAGTTATCATAATATTTGAAAATTTAGGATTTGTTTTGAAACTTAGCATATGGCATATTCTGGATAGTGTTTTATATATACCTGAAAAGAAAGTGCATTTTGTTTTTGGGTGAAAATGACTCATTATGTCTGTTAGATTCATTTGATTCTTAATGTAATTCAATCAACTAGTTTTTTTTCTTATTTAATTTTGTGTTTGGATATTCTAGCTATTATGAAGACTAATATGCTAAAACAGTGCTATTATTATAGTCTTGCTATCAATTTCTCATTTTAGATCTATCAATATTTGTGGTAAGCATGTAAGTATTCTGGTAATGGTACAGAGTATTTGTAGTTGTTCATATTATTGGGTATTTTGATCATTACATAATGATCTCTGTTTCTAGAAAGTTTTTTGATATGAAATATTTTTTTAATATAACATTGACCATTTCTGTTTTGCTTTTGCTCAACTCTGCATGGAACATCATCCTTTACTTTTAGTTCAACTATGCCCTTTCTTTTCTTTTTTCTTTTCTCTTCTTCTTTTTTTTTTTTTGGAGGGGGATAATAACCACAGTGCTCAGGACTTAATCTCTGTTATTCCTGGATCATTCCTGGTAGGGCTCAGAAATTATATGCGGTGCTGAGATCAACTGTACTATCTACCTGGTCCTGCCTATATATAGATGGTTTGGGGGCTACACCTGGCGGTGCTCAGGAATTACTCCTGGATTTGCTCTCAGAAATACCTTTGGCAGTATTCAGGGACCATATGGAATGCCTGGGATCAAATCCAGGTGGAACACATTCAAGGCAAAGCCCTATTCTTTGTCCTATTACTCTGGACCCCTGCCCTTTATTTTTAATGTGAATCTCTTGTAGACAGTAAATAAATGGATTTTACTATTTTGTAGAGGAGAGGTTGGTGCTTAAAGACCATACACAGTTCTCAAGATCAAACCAGGGTCTGCTCTAAGGAAATTGCCTTACGTTTTGTACTTTCTTCTGGCCCTGTAGATCTTGCTTTACAATTAAAAAAAAAAAACACCAACTATTATTTGGGGCTGGAGAGATAGCATGGAGGCAGGGCATTTGCCTTGCATGCAGAAGGACTGTAGTTCAAATCCCGGCATCCCACATTGTCCCCCAAGCCTGAATTTCTGAGTGTAGAGCCAGGAGTAACTCCTGAGTGCTGCCAAAAAGAAAACAACAACAACAAAAATCCTCCAAAAACTTATTATTAAAAAAAAAATCTATCAGTTATTCTGTGTCTTTTGATTAAGGAGTTTTTTGTTTATATTTAAACTAATTAACAGATAAAGACATATACTTTATTTTAATTAATAGTTTTCACTGTTTGTTTCCCTTTTTTTCACCTACTATCTTCTTTGTTATTTGATGATTTCAGGCTCATATTTGTATTGTGTCTTTATCAGCTGCAATTGGGTAGTTCTAGTGACACTAGTTTTCTAGTCAGGCAGAATTAATGAAGTTTCCTTTTATTTTTTCCCTCCAGTAAGTGATCAGCAAAATGCCTACCATTGATGACTGCTGCTGAAGTTAGAAATGGTTTTTGTCTCCTTTAATTTGCTAGATCTCTTGTTTTGCTTTAACAGAAACAGGAGTTCTTCAATTGACCCTAGATTCTGTTGGGAGAATAACTTGTTGAGAATTTGAAAAATTCTCTTCCGCTGCACAGAAATCATTGACCCCAAATACCCTTCCTATTTCACAGGTGGATGAGACAGGCAGTTGTCACTATACTGTAGGTTAAAGGGAATTCTGATTACTTTCCTATTAAATCCATCTTTGCCACAGGTCTTCAACACATATCCCAAAGTCCAAGATATGGGCGTTATTTTCAGTAGAATTGCTCTTCACAGTTAAGCTAGAGTGAGTCAGGTTATTTGTTCTTTACTCCTCTCTGATAGCCTCAGGGAACTAACTGGTAAACAGATAAAAGGAACTTTCACATGTAAGTCAAAATAAACAAAAAGGCATAAAAAAAGTTGAAGAATGTTCAATAACATACTGATAATTATTTTTTGCATAACTTTCAGAGCATTTTAAATACTAAAGTCATTTGATCACCTATTCTGAAATCCTATTTTGTTAGCACTTTCATCAATGCTTTAGCTAATGGGTTCTCTATCAGGGAAATGCATTGAAAGAATAGGAAAAGAGAGTGAAAGCTCTTGGGAAATGTACTAAAAGGTTCCCTGATGATCTCTGATGTGGGATCATTGGCCTTACACTTCAGAACTCTAATCCAGAACTCTAGATTCAGGACACTAAGATCCAGTCCCAAACATCAGTGGTGTTTATAAAGAGCTTAGTTTACTCTGACCAGAGTAAACTCTTATTAATTAATAAGAGCTCTTATTACTTACTTACAAAGTCCTTTTTTTTTTTTTGGCTTTTGGGTCACACCCAGCAGTGCTCAGGGGTTACTCCTGGCTCCATGCTCAGAAATTGCTCCTGGCAGGCACGGGGGACCATATGGGGCACTGGGATTCGAACCGATGACCTTTAGCATGAAAGGTAGACACCTTACCTCCATGCTATCTCCTGAGCCCCTACAAAGTCCTTTGTCTTTAAAAAGGAAACGTTATTTCTTTAACAAAACTTGGTATGTTAGGACCTGAGAGATAGCATGGAGGTAAAGTATTTGCCTTGCATGCAGGACAGTGGTTCGAAACCTGGCATCCCCTATGGTCCCCTGAGCCTGTCAGGAGCGATTTCTGAGTGTAGAGCGAGGAGTAACCCCTGAGTGCTGCCGGGTGTGACCCCAAAACAAAAACAAACAAACAAAAAACAACCTTGTATGTGTACAGAAATTTGTACAACTTTATCAATCAAATGAATGCTTGCATGAATAACCTCTCCCCTCATGCTCTTTTCATGCCACTCAGCATTTTTTTTTTTTTTTTGGTTTTTGGGTCACATCCAGCAGTGCTCAGGGGTTACTCCTGGCTCCATGCTCAGAAATTGCTCCTGGCAGGCACGGGGGACCATATGGGGCACCGGGATTCGAACCGATGACCTTTAGCATGAAAGGCAAACGCCTTACCTCCATGCTATCTCCCAGGCCCCCACTCAGCATTCTTGAAGTCCTGTGCCATCTTTCTAAAACCACACACTGGGACAATGAAACCTTTTAATATTAGGTGAAATCCCATGAAATGATAGTAGATACCAAGCTTTTATTTATTTACCAATTAGATCTTTCAAGCATTCGTCACTCTAAAACTCCAGGGTACATTCAATAAAAGTACAAATAATTAAAGTCTCTTAAAAACAATAAAAATCTCAAAAGCAGAAATGATATTTTATGGTTAATCTAACTAGACTATAGGCTTGATTATAATAGTATATAATAGTCATGTATGTAATTATTCATAAATAATATATAATTATCCTAATTAACCATAAAATTTCAGCCACTCCCTTTCTTCTATTCATAGGTCTGATGTGTTTGGCAGTTGAGAGGATAGGAAATAGGTTCCAGGAAACTCGAGGATTAAGCAAAGTATGTAGCTTGGAAGGACCAAATCTGCTGCAGAACCAAGACAGGAAGATCAGATTGGAGTTTCCAGGTGCCTTTCGTGGATCATTTCCAGGACCCAATGAGCAAATTCTTCTTGATTTCCTTTTCTGTTTGGATACTCTTCCTACTTCCCCTTTCTCACTGCCTCTGTCCTTCCTCATCTCTGACTTTTCATATCCAATGAATAACCTTGGGGCTAATTTAATTTCCCCTCCCTCCATCCCTTTATCAGTGGCAGTCTCTAGAAGGTAAATCCACAACACATATAGGGAAACAGGTTTCTGCCAAGTTTCTACGGGCACCTGTCTTGATTCCATTTTACTCGAACCCTCTTGACATCTGGGACAGAGCATGAGATCCCCTCCCTTCTGTATCTCATTCTTCTCTTTTGTTCCAGGCTGAGGAAAGTTCTGTGGGCTATTTAAAGCAGTAGCAGCATCCTGGAAAGAAGATAGAGTTACTTTGGACAAGTCACAGTTTCCTGGAACAGAGCCTCTCACATTTCAGCATCTACTTCAATCATTTGCAAGGCTGGCTCCACACGGAGTTTTCCACTTTCCTCTGCTCTTCCACCAGCATTCCTGACTCTGTGGACCTGGATCTAGATCACTGGTATTATTAAAAAACTTCTTCAGTGATGCTGGTGAGAGAGCAAACTTGGAGAATTATCAATTTGAGGAAAAATTATTCAGGATTGTCTGGCCTCCAATAGGAAAGTCATAAGTCTGTCAATAGCTGTGCTATTTACTATTTCTAGGCCTTTTTGGTATTTTTTGTTTGTTTGTTTGGTTTTGGGCCACACTCAATGATGGTCAGGGTGACACTCCTGGCATGGGGGACCATATGGGACTGTGGGGATTGAACCAAGATCCTGTCCTGAGTCACCAGCATGTAAGGCAAACGCCCTACCTCTGTGTTATCACTCTGGCCCCTTGTATATTTTTGTTTTGTTTTGTTTTTTTTTTTGGTTACACCCAGCAGCACTCAGGGGTTACACTTAGCTTGTGCACTCAGAAATAATTTCTGGCAGGCTCGGGGGAGGGGGCAAATCGGATGCTGGGATTCAAACCACTGTCCTTCTGTATGCAAGGCAAATGCCCTATCTCTATGCTATCTCTCTGACTCCCTCCCTTATAGATTTTTAATATCTTTTTCAGACAATAGACAAAGGATTTTTGGGAAGTGGGTGGAAAATGGGAATTGGGTTATACCTGGATGTGTTTTCAGTGATTCTGCTCAGGAATCACCCTTGACAGTGCTCAGGGGACCATATGTGGTGACAGAGGTTGAACTGGGGGCCAACAGTATGTAAGGTTCCTTAACCTTTGTATTATCTCATCTGCAAAAGAGGTCTTGTTTGTGATCTAATGTAGAAACATTATACCTAATTATGTTGTCTATGTCTCTAATTATGTGGTCTGCTCAAGGCCTGCAACTGACAAGTAGAGAAGTGGGGTCCAGTTCTGGCCCCTTTCCCATCTCCCTCAGTGCCTACCAGCACTCTCTCTCTTTGGATGAGACTTATTTTCCCAGTTTGACATTTCAGGGCTCTCCTCATCCCATGATGAAGGAACATGCAGTGCTCTGCAGGCAATGGAACAAAATGTTCACTTGCTCCCTGGAGGGCTGGTTGCTCCATGAGCCCTGCAGAATCTGTCATCATATGTTCTTTGCTTTGATGGAAAAAGTGTGCTCTTCTCACGCTGGATTAGAAACCAGGCAATAATTCGTAAGATGAAGCAGCCTTGAAGTCTGAGCCAGTATCTAGGGCTGTTTGTAGTATCTCTGTTATCAGGAGTTTTGAGGACCTTCATTCAGGTGCTCTGTCCAGGTTCATCTCACCAGCCTCAGGCACTGGAGGGAGGGTTCAGGGCTGCCACATAGCTCACTCACATGCATCATCATACAGTAAGATTGGTCCTTTCAATGTACATGGCCAGTGACCAGGTCTTAGAGGTAGAAATTATTCCTATCTTAAGTGTTTTAGGTAATGATGGGGGTACCTGGGACAGTCCCATTACTGATCTCTATTTCATCGTAAATGTCACAGACTATACTTGGACACTATTGGATTGAACCTCTTTCTATTTAATTGCTATTTCCTAAAATCGGCATCAATTTTAGTGGTGAGATCATCTATTTTTGAGTTTCTCTGTGATATTGAAAAAGAAATGTATCTGGGCAGATTGTTGCTTGATGATCTCTCATTGGCTTGTTCCACAAGTTTCCCTGACTCCACCTCCCCCCCCCCTGCTTTTTCATGGAACATCCCAAGGTGCCTATAGAATCTTTAGGTCATTACGAGTTAGTTGCTCACTTCTGACCTGAAGAGCCATTCAGAAAGAAGAGGACAGACAGCTCAACACCATTTTATTTTATTTCATGGTTCTAATTTTGTCTTATTTGCAAAGCACTGATAGCAAAAAGAAGACTCAGAGACATTTGTGTTTTTAACAATGATTCTTACAGTGAGACAAAAATCGAATCAGGCAGCTTCAACATGATGAGAGCTCAGGTTGAAAATAATTTGAAATGCTTGAAGTCAGACTGAGATCCCATTGTGGAGGGATGTGGGCATTGCTTGCAGGGCATTGATCAGATGGAGGATTGTGGCTTTGGCGATCATTGTCCCATTTCTGCAGAGTTGTCCCATCTCAGTTGATGTCTCTTTTAGGATTTGTTTATCCTGGGGGCTCTGCGGGGAGCTGATGATCCTTTCACAGGTTGTGCTTGCCCCCAGGACCCAGTTGCACAGGATGGACAATCGATGACCTTGTGGTCACTGCTGTCCTGCAGAGGGTGAGACTGGGGCTATTCACAGCTTGGTAATTGGCCCCAATGCTGAGATCTTCATCCTGAACAAATGCAGGCATCAGGGGGCAGTTACAGATCAATGCAGGGGCACTGAACACGCAGGCCCCAGAAAAAAAAATAGCAAAATCAAAAATGGATTTGTGTTTAGCGTGCATTGTATATCCTGGTCTGGTTATGAATAATTTAGTCTTCCCCAGGCTGAATAGACTATATTTAGCAAGTCTATTTTGCTTATAAGACGTCCTATCCTTTTATGAAGAAGCATAATGTGTAAGAGAGTGACTTAGAGTTAGGGGTGACTCCATTTAGTGGGATCAGGAGGATAAAGGATCAGGGTGCTCTACAGTCTCTCCATTACCATGTTACACCAGGGACAGCAAAGGCTGAGAATTTACAGTACCTACCCATGTTTCAGATTGACATGGGCTAGAGCCCTCTTCCTTAGTCTGGGGGACTCCTGCTTGATCGTCTTTCTAAAAGAGGTGTAGTGGTCAAAGCTGAGAGGCATAAAGTGGTTTCTCTTTCCTCTGCTATTCTGACCTTCCCAGCAGAAATGGATGCCTCCTGAGTCAAATAGTCTCAGTAGACATGCTTTATAGGATAAAGGTACCCTGCAAGATAATAGTTCCCAGAATCCAGAAATGGGAAGGTCCATTGTAGACTGGCCTCTTGGTTGGAGACAGAAATGGTGATCCCATAGTAGGGGAAGCAGGAGGCAAATATGTGGTCTCTTCTCTCTTTCCCTCACCTCTAGAGGTGATAGAGCACAGTAGGAAACAAAAAAGCAAGAGTGATATCTTTAAGTAATCTAGGCCAGCCTGCAGGGAGACAAAGGTGCTGGTTTACTGGTCCTACCCTAAACAATATTCATACTCCATCCTAGGGTGTGGTCTAGTAATGGGATATTGGATTATTCCCTGTTTGGTATTCCTCTCCCACCCTGGGGTGTGGCTTGATTCTTGTCAATAAAAAGCAGGTCTCTGAGTTGTTGTGGTGGATTAATTCCTGCTAGTGTTGAAAGAACATGCTCAAAATGCCTGAGCAAGATAGCGACCTGTTTTCCAATTCTTTGACTCCAGATAGCCATGATGTAGACAATCCTCACTCACTCTTTCCATCAATCTAAGCTCACCAATGAAGACTTCAGAAAGCTTCTCATTACCCCAAGGGTTACACCTATCTCTGCACCACCCTTTAAATCACATCATCACGAGATGCCCAGGGAGTATAAAGAGGATAAAGATTCAGTTGCACGAAGGAGATAAAAGAAAAGTTATTATGCATGGAGGAGAAAAAGAAAAGTTATTTCTACATCAGCAAGAAATTAAGAGAGAGAGAGAGAGAGAGAGAGAGAGAGAGAGAGAGAGAGAGAGAGCTAGCAGAGAAGTACTGGGACCGAGCCAAGGAACAACAAGATGGATGAACAAAGATTATGAGGACACAGAGCTCATCAACACTATAGTGAACTACAGAGCTGTGGGCCCTACTGCTGAGGTGGACAGATCAGCTGCTAAGAAAAGAAGATAGTTGATCCAGGAGTCCAAATTCTTGGGTGGTGACATAGAACACACCCATTTGGTGAAAGGCTTGGATTTGACCCTCCTTCAAAAGGTAGGAGCTGAGATTGCCAGACAGGAGAAAGAGGAGGGAAAACTGATGAAAAAGACCCAGAAGGAGACCAAGAAAGATGAGGATCTTGAGAACAAAATTGAATTTAAACCACATTTAGGCTGTAATATTTACCGAATGCTCTTTAAAAGGAAAGCATATGAGAGGAACAAGTTGTTCAAGTTGGCCCACATGGCTTATGTGGTGGACCTGGATTATGAGTATGCAGACATGGATATCCCCACCACTCTTATCCAGAGCAAGGCTGATTGCCCCGCTAGAGTAGCTCAGACCACACCAACAACAAATGACATTGTTAGCAGCAAGCTCACACAGATCCTCTTCTACTTGAGGCAGGATACTTGTCACAAGAAGCTCAAGAAGAAAGATAAAGGGAAGCTGGAAGAGAAGAAACCTCCTGAGGCTGACACATATATTTGAAGACATTGAAGACTATGTTCCTTCCATTACCAAGACACATGGGACAGGAGCAGGAGAGATACCAAGAATAGAGTGGAACCACAAAGAGAGAGGAGTAAAAGAAGAGACATAGCTACTTTGAAAAGCCAAAAGTGGATGATGAGCCCATGGATGTTGACAAAGGGTCTGGATCTGTCAAGGATTTCATCAAGTCCATCAAGGAAAAGTTCTGGTTCCACTGACTGGGAAGGCACTGAATGGCTGAAGAAGCCAGAAAACAATAAGCAGCTTGGAGATTTCTTTGGGATGTCTACCAGTTATGCTGAGTGCTACCCAGCCACCGTGGATGACATGGCTGTGGACAGTGATGAGGAAGTGGATTACAGCAAAATGGACCAGAGTAGCAAGAAAGGTCCCTTAGGCCATTGGGACTTTGACACCCAGGAGGAATACAGTAAATATATGAACAACAAAGAGGTTTTGCCCAAAGCTGCATTCCAGTATAGCATCAACATGTCTGAAGGGCCAGAAGAATAGGCACTTTAAAGAAATGAATGACAAGGCAGGGCTTGATCTTCAGCAGAAGATTAGTCTAATCATTGAGAAGATGAGAATAGGAAAAAGATAGAAGCTGATGGGGTTGAAGTCAAAAGACCAAAATACTAATTCCCAGTGTCCTGTAAAAAGAATCTATACAAAGATATATGTCTCATTACTCTTTCTTCATTTTCCAGAAAAGTTGCAAGGTGGCTGGGCTTGTGTGTGTGTGTGTGTGTGTGTGTGTGTGTGTGTGTGTGTGTGTGTGAATGTATATAAACTCTTACTGTATAATTATTTTTGGCTCCATTAAAATTAACTTGGGGCACAAATGGTGAAGCAAAAATAAATAAATAAATAAAAATAAAGCAGGATCTGAGAATGTCAGAGGCTCATTTCATTCAGCTGATCTGCATTCCTTCTTAGGAGCAGAAAGCTTGGGTGGGGGCCAGAGAGATAGCACATTGTTAGGGCATTTTCCTTGCACTCAACTGATCCAGAATAGATGATGGTTCGAATCTCGGCATTCCATATGGTCCCTTATGCCTGCCAGGAGC
>PVKC010002747.1:0-13471 GCA_004027635.1 Crocidura indochinensis
AGTTCAGATTTAGTTTTTCTCAGTCTGTACTAAAATAATAATTTTTTTTTTTTTTTTTTGGTTTTTGGGCCACACCCAGGGACAATTGGGTTACTCCTGGCCCTATGCTCAGAAATTGCTCTTGGCAGGCTCAGGGAACTATATAAGATGCCAGGAATCGAACCCAGGTTCGTCCCGGGTCAGCTGCATACAAATGTCCTAGCACATACACAGTCCCAGCACTGTGCTATCTCTCCAGCCACGAAAATAATAATTTTTAAAACTAGAAAACACACTGTGAAACAACAAAGAAGACAGATCATCTTGGAGAATGAAGATAAGGAAAGCAGAATTCACTTGAGTGAATACTTTTCCCATCCTAACCTTGAGGTGGGGGGAGTCAGTCATTGGCCACACCCAGCAGCACTCAGCGCTTACTCCTGATCTCCGCTCAGAAGTCACTCTGGCATGCCAGGTATCAAACTTGAGTCTGCCACATGCAAGGCAAACCACTCTACCCCTATGCTATCATTCCAGCCCCATCTTTACCGTATTGATGCATTTATTCTTTTTGTGAGAATGGAAGCTAGATAATCTGTTCAGGATGTATGTGATCATTAGAAATCCACTGGACCTGAGGGATAGGTTCCCATCCTGAGTGCATGTTTTGCATGCATGAGTCTCAGGGTTGAGCCATGTGGTCTTCTTTTTTCTTTTCTTTTTTTTAAATGTATTGATTTATTTAATAAATAATTAAAAATTAAATTAATTTTAATTAATTAAATAAAAACCACAGGGGTAGAGTGGTTTGCCTCGCATGTGATGCCCCTGCCTTGCATGTGGTAGACTCAAGTTTGATCCTTGGCATGCCAAAAGTGACTTCTGAGGCTGAGACCACGCGTAAGCACTGAGCGATGCTAGGTGTGGCCAAATTAAATTCACTCATTTAAATTTTCTTTTTTTTTTTTTTTTGGTTTTGGGTTTTTTGGTTTTTGGGTCACACCCGGCAGTGCTCAGGGGTTACTCCTGGCTCCATGCTCAGAAATTGCTCCTGGCAGGCACGGGGGACCATATGGGGCACCGGGATTCGAACCGATGACCTTTTGCATGAAAGGCAAACGCCTTACCTCCATGCTATCTCCCGGGCCCCACTCATTTAAAAATTTATTAATTTATTATTTATTTAATTTATTGGCCACACCTAGCGACACTCAGGGGTTACTCCTGACTCTACACTCAGAAATCGCCACTGGCAGGCTGGGGGACCATATGGAAATGCTGAAATCCAACTGAGCCTAGAGCTGTTTGTCGCTTCTGAACACCATGGATTTGGCCCCAACAGCCACCAAAAAAAAAAAGAAGTCCTGGAATTTTTGAACTTCTCCCTTCCTCTTTAATGCTTCTATTTACGAAATGTTTATAATCGAGTTATGAAATACATCACATGTTCTTCTGTACCAGAAGCTGCAGTTGTAAAAAGCCTCACTGTTCTGGTGTTTCCTTCTACAGATTGCTAGTGCAACTACTGCTCCATCAATCCCTTCACACCTGTCTCCCGGCTTACGAGACGTGGCTCTTCGATGTTTAGAACTTCAACCTCAGGACAGACCTCCCTCAAGAGAGTTACTAAAGCATCCAGTCTTCCGCACTACCTGGTAGCCAAGTATATGAACTAGACGGTGAGAAGATGGATGCACAGTAACAGAGGGGAAAAAAAAAACTTGTGGGGAACCACATTGAAAATGTGCTGGCCTTCATGCCACGGGACCAGCTAGAAATGAGACCAGTGGGGAACCCTAGCCTAAGTATGTGATTGACAAATCATGATCTTTACCTAAGCTTAGTATGCAAAAGTCCACAATTCATGCAAAAACTGTAAACCGTGCCTTTCAAAGAACTGGCCCTAGGTGAACAGGAAAGCAATGAGTTTGCATGGCTAATTAACAGAAGCATAATTTTATTTTTTTAGAGCACTTTTTCAGCAATATTAGCAGCTGAGGGGCTCAGGATCTATTTTAATGTTTCAATTACTCTTCCATTTCATGTCTTGATCACAAGAGGGGGTTCTGCCATTCCCTTCAGTTTATTTGTCACTGACTATAAGAAATCACTATCAGTCTCTTTTAGGTCAGAAATATGCTATGATTAGCAGTAAATAAATATATATATTTTTCAAAGTTCATAACTTCTGTATGACCCACAGTTAGCTGTTATTTTTATAAATACCCGGGCAATTGTGTTTTATTGTGCATTTTACTGTTGGCCCATTCATTTCGTTTTTGGAAATTATGGTTCTATGTTTTCATTTTAACTTCATTTTTTGTTTAATATTCAGGGAAAGGTGATCTTTTCAAACCAGAAAAATAAAAAGAATAGAACTAGGTGTGGACTAGGTTTTTATCAAATATCTTGCTATTGCAAGCGTTTTTAAAGTGCAGATTGTTTTTTGAATTGGAATATAAAATACTACCTTTTGAGTCCGTCGCTGCTCTTCTCGTGCATGTTAAATATAAATTAAGTGAAGATCCATTATGTTCTATGATGCAGCTGGAAACCAAGATTAAGATTACCTTGAAATATATTTGATTTTTTGAATGCGTCTGTTTCTTTTGTCAAACTGTAAGAGACTTCACGATTATACACCACTTAAGTCTGACTCTCTATGACTATTGTTCATCGCCATCACTGAAAATAACATGAAGCTGCCATTTTCCTTCTACCATGCATCTTCTCTTTACAGTAGGCTAACTGATAAAGAAAAATCAAATTAACTACCAGTGAGGACGTGTTTTTAAACATAACTTTGTTTTGAGCTTAGAAAATATGTTCATAAAAAAAGTGGAATTGGATTTTATTTGTGCAACAATTTCCTAGGCATTGCACAATTATCCAGTGGTTATCTCAGTTGAATTCAGATGCATGGAATTCTGAAGGAAAATGGCAGCTCTTTTATATTTTTTATGAGTTTTTTAAATTAAGTACTGATTTAAGTATTTAATACAACTTTTTGAGATGCTAAGTTTTAACTCTTCAGAAGCCAGTTGAATTGTTGCAGAGTGAAATAGAATTGGTTATTCTAAAAAACTCAGGATAAACTAAATAAGCTATATAGAGTACATCTTAAATGTACAACATAAATTGGAAGTAAAATACTTACACACGATAAGTTTACAGGGATATATATTGCATATAATTTTTAAAAGGCAGGTTTTTTTTTTTTATGTGAATGTGTATTTTAGGAAATTTTTACATTCCTCCATTTTGGAAGATTGGCAACATTTGAAGAGTTAAAAAAACAGTACCGAAATGTGAAGTTTGGTAGCTCTAATGTGTTGTACTTGACATTCTTTTTTATTTGCTACTTTGGACTACTTTAGAATTTCCACAGTTCTAATAAGATTGTTTTCAAGTCTCGTGCAAGCTTTAAAGGATGCACTCTTGCCATTTTATGTACTGGAAGATCCTTAGTCAGATGAATACTGTGTCTGACAGAAACGTAAACTGTATAAACTGAGGAACCTCAGCTAATCAGTATTACTCTGTAGATCACAATGCCCACCACATTTCAAACTCAAACTGCCTCTAGATGTCAAAATCCATTGTTTGAGTTTGTTTGCAGTTCCCTCAGCTTGCTGGTAATTGTGGTATTTTGTTTTGTTTTGTTTTGTTTTCAATGCAAATGTGATGTAATATTCTTATTTTCTTTGGATCAAAGCTGGACTGAAAATTGTATTGTGTAATTATTTTGTGTTCTTAATGTTATTTGGTACTCAAGTTGTAAATAACGTCTACTGCTGTATTCCAGTTTCTACTACCTCAGGTGTCCTATAGATTTTTCTTCTACCAAAGTTCACTTTCTCAATGAAATTATATTTGCTGTGTGACTATGATTCCTAAGACTTCCAGGGCTTAAGGGCTAACTTCTATTAGCACCTTACTGTGTAAGCAAATGTTACAAAAAAATCTCTGGGTTAAGATTTGGCTTAAATGTATCCTTTGTTATTTTAAATATATCAAGATATTTTAATTAAAACTTTTACCCCGTTGAACCAATTTTATAGTATTTGTACCTATTTTGGTGTTTTGTCTTTATAGTAAATAAACGTTTTGGAACAAAGGTGATTTTTATTTATATCATTTCATGTGGAAAATTTACAAGAACATAATGAATTTTTCTGTACCCTTTTCCCAAAGGCCTCATTCACTGGAATTTAGTCAACAGCCTAGCTATGTCTTTAGGGATTTGAGGGACATACTACCTCTGCAAAGTGTTTACTCCTGGCAGTAATCAAATGACTGTATGTGGTTCTAGGGATCAAATTAGGTTGGCATCATATAAAGCAACGCCTTACTTTCTGTACTATATCTTCACATTCTCTCTGTCTCTCTCTCTCTCTTTCTCTCTCTCCCTCATGGCAAAGGATCCACATCGACTGTATATTGCATTTGTCATGTCCCATTTCAGAACTATTCATTCTTCTTTGAAACCTTCATGCTTTTATTTTCAGATTAAACAGTTAAGACAATAAAAATATGAGAACCAATATTCAGTAATGAAACATCTTCCCAGGATGGGGAGACTGGAGAATAGGACAGGGATGAGGGCAACAACTGATGGAGGGAAGTGCTTTAGCTAGGAGGAGGAAATGTGAAAAGTAATAAATGTTACTATATATAAAACCTATCAGTAATAGCACAAAAGCTAGAAAAGAGGGACAAGAGTGATATATAGCTGGTAGGGCATTTACCTTGCATGCAGATGGGCCGTGTTCAATCCCCAGCATCCTATGATGCAAAGCCAGGAGTAACCCCTAAGTGTCTCCAAAACAAAAACCTAAAGAAAATAAAGCAACTCTCCTAGAAACCGATGTGTAGGTATGAGGCAAATTAGAGTAGGTGGAGCAGCATGAATAAAGGAAAGTGCACAGAAGGATAGATGTTGAAATCTAGTTATGAATATCTTTGTAATTTCGTGGTAACTAAAATTTTTTTAAAGGACTACAAAGGGGCCTGAGTGGTAACACAGCAGATAAGGTGCTTGCCTTGCTGCCAGAAGTGATTCCATGCTTAGAGCCTGGAGCACTGCCAGGTATGCACAAAAGACAAATTTAAAAAATGTTAAGATTCCAGTTACATTACTTCATTCTTTTTATTAAAAGCATTGTGATTTACAAAGTTAATGATATAGTTCTTTCAGGGCCACCTGTAATGTGCTGACACCAATCCCATCTCCAGAGCGAACTTCCTTCTACCAGTCTCCCAATTTCCCTCCCAACCCTGAAGCCCTTAGCAGGCACAGAACAAATTTACTTCAAGATTCAATTTAGAGAATAGGTGTGTGAATGGAATATCAGCTTAGCAAATCAAAGAGCCATTAAAGATATTAACACACCATCACCAAGTGGATCTTATTCCTGGAATGCTGTTACCCCTCCTCCAATGCCATATGCTAATCACACCAGGATGATCAAACCACCCACAGGTGGATATCTTGAAGAGAGGATAATAGGGTTGACTAGGGGAGGGGAGAGAGGCAAACACAGCGAAGGGAGAGAGCATTGGCAGCCAGGACTGATGCAAAGGTCACCCATGCCAGCAAGGTATGCTTTCTGAGCTCAGAATCTGGAGTTAACCCCTGAGCACTGCCGGATAAGGCCCAAAAATAAATTAAAAAAAATATATATATATATATTTATATATATATATATATATATATAAATTGATAAATGGTTCATCTAGTATGGAAAACATGGAGCTTCCTCAAAAATTTTCTGTCTGAGCTGAACAAATAGTATGCACATGGCTACCACAGGTTTGATCCCCAGCACCTTATATTGTCACTGAAGAACTGCCTGAGCACTACCAGATGTGGAACACACACAAAAAAAATTTTCTATTCAAGTACTCTAGCAGTTATACTTCTGGATACAAATATATTCAAAGGGAATTAAAACAAGATTTCATAGAAAGGTGCTCCCTTGTCCTTTACATCATTATTGATAATGGCCAATGCAACATTCCCACCACCAATGCCTAAGATATGGAGAGTCTAAATGCCCACCAATAAATAAATAGATTAAAAAAAAGATGTGGAGGGGCTAGAGGAGATAGCACAGCGCTAGGCATTTGCTTTGAACACTGCGACCCTGGGGCACGGGTTTGATTCCTGGCATTCCATGTGGTCCCCCGAGTCTGTCGGGCTATTTCTGAACACAGAGCCAGGAATAACTTCTGAGCATCCTGGGTGTAGCCCAAATATCCCCCCCAAACAGATCTGGTAAATAAACAATGGAATATTCAATGATAAAATATATTCAATGATATTCACTCATGCTCAAGTGAAATCAAGGGAAGATAATTTATGTATGATGCCAATGTATGTGGAGTCAAACTCCTAAGAATGATATGGAAGTGGGGTACGGGAAGGGTTTTCAACAAGAAGCAGATAAGCTATTGAAATCTAATGTGTAGAGTAGAATGAGCAGTAATAAACAATTTCCCACTTATGGGATGTGCCTTCTTACTGGGTGCTCCAATTTCTCAATATAAAGTGGTGAATAAAGCTATTTATGCATTCAATAGTAGACACCATACTTTAAGTGTTGATATATTCCTAGTCTAGTGATAACTCCCAGCTACAGAAGCCTAGTATAAAGATTCAGTGCTCTAGGGCCAGAGAGAGAGCACAGTGGTGGGGCATTTGCCTTGCATGCAACCGATTTAGGACAGACAGTGGTTGGAATCTCAGAATCCTATATGGTACCAGAACCAAACAGTTGTATGAACATTGAGTAGAAATAAAAAATTGATCAGACTTAAACACCAAACCAAAAGTCAACTACAACAGAATCGATAACCAATCTACAACAAGGAGACAATCTACACAGAGGGGACCAGTTATACTAGCAGTCTGGGGTCAAGGGAGGGAGGTACGGGATACATGCTGGGAACAGGGATGGAAGGAGGACAACAATTATGGTTGAAATGCCCCTGATTCATTGTCACTCTTTACCTTAAATATTACTGTGAAAAATTCGTAATTCACTTTGGTCACAATAAAAATTATTAAAAATAAATTTTAAAAAGGCGGGGTTGAAGAGATAGAATGGGATGCGATGTTTGCCTTGCATGCAGAAGGATGGTGGTTCAAATCCCGGCATCCTATATGGTCCCCCAAACTTGCCAGGAGTGATTTCTTTTTTTTTTTTTTTTTTTTTTTTTTTTTTTTTTTTTGGTTTTTAGGTCACACCCAGCAGTGCTCAGGGGTTACTCCTGGTTCCATGCTCAGAAATTGCCCCTGGCAGGCACGGGGGACCATATGGGGCACCGGGATTCGAACCGATGACATTTTGCATGAAAGGCAAACGCCTTACCTCCATGCTATCTCCCGGGCCCAACCAGGAGTGATTTCTGAGCATAGAGCCAAAAGTAACCCCTGAGTGCTGCTGGGTGTGATCCAAAACCAAAAAAAAAGAAAAAGGAAAGGAAAAAAAGAACTGTCTCTTTTCTGAACATACAGAATAGCTGTGCAGGAGAGGCAGGCAGGAGAGGATAGTTCCTGCTGCAAGTTCAACCTGTGCCCTCCCAAAAAAGACATCTGAGTACTGAAGCTCAAGATTTTTTTTGAAGGGGCCTACACCCAACAGTGCTCAGGGGTTACTCCTGGCTTTGTGCTCAGGAATTACTCCCAGAGTGCTTGGGGGACCATATGGGATTCTGGGAATCAAACTCAGGTTGGCAGCATGCAAGGCAAATATACTACCCTCTGTCCTATCTCTCAGGCCCCAGCAATTGTTCTTTAGGGTATCAGGATGTTTGCCAATTTAGTTCCACAAGGCTTCCACCACGGAGTGTCTCAGCAGACCTCCTGGAATTGGGGAGCTTGTGATAACTTTGTAAAACTTGAAGCACAGAGAACCACTGTCCCTTAGAGTGATGAAAAGTGAAGCAGGGCCAGCCTGCTGCAAGGTCAGAGTGACTTCTGGAGCTTGCTCTAGCATCTGCCCCAGAAGAGAAAGACACAATCTTCAGGCTGGGGAGAGAAATATGCATCAGCCCTCAGAAACTTTATCAAACCTTCTGAGGAGCATAAAGTGTACAGGTTCCAGCCAGCCAGCATGGAAATCAAATTTGAGCTGGTGGGTCCTACCCAGGGTAGTTCTCCATGAACAACAAATTCCTTATGCATGACCAGCACTGTTACTCACTCCTGCTTCATTCCCACAGCAGGTAGGACTTACCTTGCATATATATGGCTGACCCGGGCTCAAGCAAACCCCATCAAGAGAGATCCCTGAGTGCAGAAACAGTAACCCCTGAGTACTGCTGGTGTGGCCCCAAAACAAAAAGGGGGTCACCCCAAAAGTGGATATGAGGTAATCCTATCTCATACCTGTTAGAATGGCTGTCATCAAAAGGATAAAAATAGCAACTTTTGGGGTCTGGTGTGATAGCACAGGGGTAGGTAGGGTCTTTGCCTTGCATGGGGTCAGCTTGAGTTCGGGTTCAATTCTTGGCTTCCCATATGGTCCCTCCAGCTTGCCAGGAGTAATTTCTGAGCACAGAACCAAGAGTGACCCCTGAGTACCTCCAGATGTGGCCCCCAAACAAACAAAAATAGCAAACAAACAAAAATTACTTGTGGTGGGAGGTCTTCCTGCTTTTCGTGTGAGAGGCACCAAATTAGATGAGCATCATATTCCCTTGAGCACCACCACTGTGGCTCAATACAAGACAAAGAAAATAAAACAAAATGTGTACTGGGCAGGATGTAGAAGAAATGAAAGGCTTGACTCTGTAGTTGAGAAGGTAAATTGATGGAGTCACTATGGAAAACAATTTGGGAATTTATCAAAAACAAAAAAATTATACAAAATTACCATATGATCTAGCAATTCACTCCAGGTTTGTTTTCGGTTTTGTTTTCGATCAAGGTAAGGTTGATATATGAATACAATTTCAGGAACTCAGTTTCAAACCTCTTCAAAATTCTGAGGCTATAGAAATAGTACAATAAGTTTATAAAGACACTTTCTTGTATGTATATGGCTGACCTGGGTTCAATCCCCAGCAGTTCATATGATCTCCCAACCTCTGCCAGGAGTAGTCCCTGTGCACAAAGCAGGAGAAGCTCTAAGCACAATAGGATGTGACACAAAAACAAAGCAAAAATCTAGACTAGAGACAGTATAGGAGTTAAGATACTTCCGTTGTATACCAGGGTTTAATACCTCCAGAAGTGGTTCCTGCGCACAAAGTCAAGAGTGAGCTGGGGGCCTGAGAGACAGCATGGAGGTAAGGCATTTGTCTTGCATGCAGAAGAATGGTGTTTTGAATACGGCATCCCATATGGTCCCCCAAGCCTGCCAGGAGCGATTTCTGAGCGTAGAGCCACAGTAACCCCTGAGCACTGCCGTGTGTGACCCAAAAACTAAAAAAAAAAAAAAAAAAAAAAGTGAGCCCTGAAAACAGACAAATTGGGCTCCCCTGCAAAAATAATCCCTTTACCACAACCCAACGGACCCATCTACCAATGGCAACCTCAGTTCTACAGTCAGATTACAAGGGTTTGAGTTTGCCTTTCTTCTCTTACACTTATATCCCATATAATAAAGGTATCTGGCATTTCTCTTTCTCCTGTGACTTGCTTCACTTAATATAACCCATTCTGGTTCCATCTATGTCATACCAAATATCAGATTTCATCTTTTCTTATACCCAAGTAATATTAAATTGTGTAAATATACCACATTTTTGTGTACTCATCTGCCTTTTGGGAACAGTGGGGTTCTTTCCATGTCTGTTTTGTTGTGTTTTGGGGCCACACCCAGGGATGGTCAGGGGTTACTCCTGGCTCTGCACTCAGGACTTACTCCTGGCAATGATTTGAGGACAGTTTGAGGGTCAAACTGGGCCAGCAATATATAAGGCAAGTTGCCTTACCCACTGTACTGTCACTCTAGATCCTCTTGTCATATCTTGGCTATCGTAAATGAAGCTGCAAAGAACATGAGTGTGCACATATCTTGTCTAATTCATGAAAACTGTTCTCTTTTGTTTTCTTTTTCTCTTTGGGGGGTGGGTAGTTTGGCCACATAGGGCAGTGGCTCTTTTGGGCTTTGTGCTCAGGAGTGACCCCTGGTGATGCTGGAGACCAAAATGAGGTAGACCTCACCACCTCTGAGGTAAGTCTGATATCCTTTACCATCTCTTCAGCCGCATCAAATTCATGTTTTTCCTTTCTTTCCTTTCCTTTTTGTTTTGTGGCCACATCAGGAAGTGCTTAGGGATTACTCCTGGCTCTGCACTCAGGGATCATTTCTAGGATCTCTGAGAATCACATGAGGTGCCTGGGATCAAACCCAGTTTGGTTACATCTAAAGCAAATGCTTCACCTGCTACATGCATCTGCTCTCCAGCCCCATGGTTTACTTTTCTTTAGATACCTAGGAATCTAACAGCTTACCTATACAATGGATAAAATATTAATATTTTAAGAAACCTCCACTCTGTTGAGGAAAGAGAAATCTCTTGGGGCAAAACACAAAAGTGTTTTTTGAGTGTTCTGGTTCCCAGAACTCTGAGTTTACTGAAATGAAAAAAATGAAAAGACACTCCAGGGAAAAAGGGAGGTGGCAGGAAGGGCCCCTCATGAATTTAGGCTGAATTTATTCTCGGCTTCAGGGAAAAGATGGGGCCATTTGATTCAGGGGGCAATGATAGGTGGTCTTTCTCTGTAAAGTTCAACAATTGACAGGAATTGGGCTTTCAATGTTTTCCCCTTTCATGGGCACCTCAGACCATGGAGTGGCCCCTCACAGGCATAGGCAGAGCCCCTGTCTGAAGATAAGAGGCGCTGGGCCTCCTGTCTTTGTGTGGATAAAGGACTTGGAGATATCAGCCGTGAAAGCAGGGAGAACTTGAGCTCGGCAGCAAGCAGCCCTCTATGAGTGGGCTTTTGCTGCAGATATAAGAAGTCCCTCTGAACTGAAAGCTCCCTGCCTTTTAGCAAGTCCAAACTACCCTGCCCCAGAAATCTTTCTGTTCCTGCCAAATCTATGCTGTTGCCAATGTAGGATAAAAAGTAAAAGTTTTTTGGGACCAAAGCAATAGTGTAATGAGTTATGTGCATGCTGACCTGGGGGATTTTATCCCTGGCATCCCATATGGATGTGATGCCATGAGTATCATACCAGGAGTGAGCAAAGAGCCATGAGTAATAAGCTCTGAGACTGTCGTGTGTGGCAAAACGAAATAAAAAAAGTTTACCTTCAAATTTAATAATTAAAATCTTTATAACTATGTAACTGTGAAAAAGCACTTTTCTGACTATACACTTTTGGGAATGAGACCAGGCACACCTGGCAGAGCTCTCTGCTCACTGCTTGGGGCACCATGTGGTGCCAGGGATCCAACCCACAGGTCTTCTGCTTCTGCATGGAAAGCATGCGCTTAGCCCATTGAGTTATTTCTCTAACCTGTTACTGTACACCTTTATTTGGGGTGTGGGCAATTCAGGATGCATCCATGCATCTGATTTTATTTTTAAATCTTATTTTAGTCACCTTGAATTACAATACTGTTAAGGACAGAATTCTTGCACCCAAGGTTCCAATCCATTCATACCCTCCAGTCCAGTGCTCATGGTCCTCCAAAATGCTCTCAGGATGGAACGAGACTGTATTCTTTTTTTTCTTTCTTTTTGGGCTCTGTGCTCAGGAAGTGCTAAAACTCAGAGTTTAGCCACATGCATGGCAAGTAACTTAACCCTAGTATTATTTCTATGGTCAAATGGTTATATATGGGTTATTGTTGCTGTTATTATTGTTGTTTTTGCTTTACTTGAGGCCACACCAGACAGTGCTCAGGGGTTACTCCTGGCTCTGCGCTCAGAAATCGCTCCTGGCAGGTCTGGGGACCATAGACCGGGGATAGATCCAGTGTCTGTCCTGGGTCGCCACATGCAAAGCAAATGCCCTACCACTCTGCTATCACCATGGTCCTGCTTGAGAATTCTTATTTAGAAAAAGAAAAAATAATAAAGGAATCTTGTCAAAAAACAACAAAACACAAAGGAACATCTAGTTTTATTGCTGCAACTTTGAAGAATTTTGTATATAACAGCATGAAGTGAATAAAAATATATACTTAGAGCTAAGGCAATAGCACAGCGGGTAGGACTTTTGCTTTGCACGTGGCCGGTCAGGATTCGATCCTGGGCATCCCATCTGCTCTCTCCTGAGCCTACCAGGAATGATTCCTGAGTTCAGAGCCAGGAGTAATCCCTGAGCACAGACAGTTTGGAGAGGTCCAAAAACAATAAACAAATAAAGACTTAATGTCTGGTCCTCCCCACACCCCACGTTCACTGCTGTTCTCACTTTAGTAACTGGTAACTGCTCACAGGCCCAGCTGTGCTGTTGCTCCTTCGCTTGTGACGCTCACCAGAGGTCAAAGGTAAGGTTGCCCTGCTCACACTCTCAGCTGTGGTGCTCATCGGTTACAGGGGTTTGGACTACACCTGGTGATACCTGAGCCAGCTCTGTGCTTCAAATCCATGGTTTACACAACAACAACAACAACAACAAAAAAAAAAAAAAAAAAGAGCTTTTCCCTCTTTTTTGAAACCGGTTTCCAATATTTCAGTACTGCTTGCCAGTTCAGTTACCCAACATCCAGTAGAGGGCAGCAGAAGAAATCTTTTTTATTTTTAATTTAAGGATAATCTTAACCCAGTGATAAATATCTGGAAAATCAAACTTTACCTCATCCCTTTTTCGTCTCTTTTATCAGAAGTTAATATCAAATTTTATAAATATTTCTCTTAGAAAAACAGAAACATTCAAGGCAGTCAATGAAACATTCGCTTTCCACAGTTTAAAACCTCAACTGGATGTCCAACACAACCTTCTCTTCTTCCCATTCCCTTTCAACGAGCAGTCATGACCAGGCAGAGGTTTGAATGTGATGTCTCCTTTACTAGTCTTCTGTTCTGCATTGAGCTAGTCAACCATCCATCCATTCATCATCTACCAACCTACCTATCTGTTACCAACCTGCCAACCAACCTGCCAACCCACCTGCCAACCTCTGTTGAGTGCCTCAAATTTATACTTACTTGTCTGCTTAAGAACCTCCAATGACTAACCCCTGCCTACTATCTCAAATCTTGAGATTTCTAAAGGTCGATTTATTCTAAACTTTGCTTCCTAATAAGGAATAATAGAAATTTTTCCTCCAAATTCAATACGTTTCTTCTCTGAACTCATTGTTTAATTCCACCTCTGTAGCCTTCTAATACCAGTGGGTCTTACACCATTTTCCATATAGAATCTTCTAAGTGAATAAAGCTGCTACAATCAATTTTTAGTTGGCACACACCTCGGGGAATTCATTCACTCTAGTAACTAAGTCTAGTCCTCATAGAGCTGTATATGCATTACAACTAATCCCCACTAGGTGGCAGTAAAGATGAGAGAGGAAGCAGTAACTT
>PVKC010002747.1:13571-41965 GCA_004027635.1 Crocidura indochinensis
TTCAGTGGCCAGGGATCAAACTTGACTTGGCCATGTGCAAGGCAAGCATCTTATTCACTATACTCTGGACTTCAAGACTTATCTTTTATATCCCAAGAAAGGCCTGGCACAAACTTTCCTTCTCAAAAAGTTCCATATAAGGTTCTAACACTTTGTTTTCACTATTTTTTAGATCCCATTACAGTACTTTTTCAAATTATTGAGGGTTGGAGCTAGAGATATAACTCAAACAGCTAAGTGCATGTTTGTCTGCAAGGGAGTGCAAGTTAGATCCTAGCCACACTGCATTAGAGTGTTGTCCACACCTCTAAGCACCATTATCACCCCCAAACAAAATAAAAATAAATATATAAAAGCACTGGCGAGTTCTGAGAAAACAAAATCTCTTGAAAACTACATTAAAATAATAGGGCCAGAGTGATAGAACAGTGGTAGGGCGCTTGCTTGCAAGTGGCTGATCTAAAAAGGACTTTGGTTAGATCCCCAGCATCTCATTTGTTCCCCTGAGCCTAGAGAAATTTCTGAGCACATAGCCAGGAGTAACTTTGAATGTGACAGGATGTGGCCTAAAAGGGAAAAAAAATTACATTAAAATAATAAAGGGGGTCAAAGAAGGGCATTTACCTGGCACACAGCCTACCACAAACTACTACTACTATTGATAATAACAACAACAACAACAACAACAACCATAATAATAGAGGGAGGCTGCAGTACTAGTTCAATGGTTAGAAAACATGCCCTGCATGCCAGAGTTTGATTCTGAGTTGATTTCAAATTCAATCCTGGCATTGCATGTTCCCTGAGCACTGCCAGTGACCTTCTAAGCCCTAAGCCCCTTGAGCAATACTGAGTGTGGTCCCAAAACAAAAACAAACAAAAAATTTGAGAATTTTCAGAACTTTTGTTTTGGTGGGCCGTATTTCTGAGAACTACTCAGTGTATCCCCCAAACTAAAAACCCCCCAAAAGAAGTCAAATTCCTATCAAAGAAAATATAAGTACAAATAATTTTACTGGTGAATTCTATCAAAATCCAAGGATCCAGTCATATCTATATCTACACATGTATTTTTTTTATTCATTCATTTTGGTTTTGGGGTCACACCCAGAAGTGTTTAGGGTTTATTCCTGGCTCTTCACTCAAAAATCACTCCTGGCAGGCTCAGGAGACCATATGGGATGCTGGGATTCAAACACCATCCTTCTACATGCAAGGCAAACGCCCTACTTCCATGCTATCTCTCCCGCCCTTACACATGTATTTTAGATAACAGAGAGTTGAATCCTTCTCAACTTGAATATAAAGCTGACATATGCATAATACCAAATCCTGAAATAAAACTATAAATAAATCACAAGTCCCAAAACTTAAAACTTATTAAAAAAATAATTGGGGCCCGGGAGATAGCATGGAGGAAAGGTGTTTGCCTTTCATGCAAAAGGTCATCGGTTCGAATCCCGGTGCCCCATATGGTCCCCGTGCCTGCCAGGAGCAATTTCTGAGCATGGAGCTAGGAGTAACCCCTGAGCACTGCCGGGTGTGACCCAAAAACAAAAACAAACAAACAAAAAAATAGCTGGAGTATGGCAACAAACGTATATGCTTTTTATGACCAAAATGGAGATCATAAATGAGTAGAGTTATCAATTATATCAGAAGCCTAAGTATGGTATAACACCTTTGAAAATCCAAAGACTGGAGTGCAGAAAAGACTGATGCATCTATATAGATAAGGCTGGTTCCTAGATAGATAATTGAATGCCTTTGGAGAAGTCTGAAGTGGGACTTTTGTGAAGTAATTAAAGCATTATATTATAAATGTAAAAAAAAAAAACTAGGTAGGTTTCAAAGTTGGTGCTAAGTAATATGGAAAGGCACAGCTTAAAAAAAACAATAAGCAAGATTGTGCCTCAAGTAATTTTAATGTCTACTCCCTATGAAAATATATATCTTCCTAAGAACACATTTTTCACAGGCTGAAGCTTACCCAGAAAATCAGCTATATAATGGAATTATATTTGAATTAAATTGTAAAATATATTTTATATTTTTGAATAAAATGTGTACCTTGGATGATTTTAGCAGGGACACATTTTAAAAATTGAATGCATGCCAAAAGGATGTCTTCATATGCCCACTTTCAATCACTAAACTTCACATCATAAAGATATATAACCAGGGGCCGGGCAGTGGCGCTGGAGGTAAGGTGCCTGCGCTAGCCTAGGACAGACCGAGGTTCGATCCCGCCGTTTCCCATATGGTCCCCCAAGCCAGGAGCGCATAGCCAGGAGTAACCCCTGAGCGTCACCGGTTGTGGCCCAAAAACCAAAAAAAATAAAGATATATAACCTACGTATTATATTTTTAAAAATACGTATTTGGAGACTGAAGAAAAGGGTTCAATCCCTGGCATCTCATATGGCCCCTAAGCAGTGTCAGTAGTGGTCTCTGAGAGCAGTCACGAATAAACCCCCGAACATTGTAAGATGTGGCTCAAACACACATATACACACACGCATATATATCTATACATGAATATACCTACATATTTATTATTATTTATTTATTTTTTGGTCTTTGGGTCACACCCAGCAGCGCTTAGGGGCTATTCCTGGCAGGCTCGGGGGACCATATGGGATTTGAACCACCATATTCTGCATGCAAGGCAACGCCTTACCTCCATGCTATCTCTCCGGCCCCATATTTATTATTTTTAAAGACTGGTGCATCAGCTCTGATATACCTGCTAGTCTGTCCCTTACTTGGAGAATGAGAATGCAAGTAATATCAAAGAAATTAATTAATTTAATTACTTAATTTCAAAGAAATTATTAGGAAAAGAAATTATTATCAGCAAGTAGAACCCATATTTCCTTGGAAGAGAGAAGTGGGTTGGGGGGGGGGGGGTAGGGGGAATTCCTGCGGCGTCAGGACCTGCCACGCAGCAGGTAGAGCATGCATGTGCTCCAGTCCAGGGAGCCTTCTCCGGAGTCCCACATGGACTGGGACATGCTTGTATGTTAGAAGATTATCGGGGGATTCTTGAACGGGCCTCCCTGGATCCTAGAGCCGTGTCAGCCAGTCCTGGGCGTGCGGCGTTAAGGAGAACCCCGTTGTTCCCGCGTCCCCCTTGCTCCCGGCCGCTGGAGCCCCCGAGAAAGCGGGGCACCCCCTAGCAGGGAGCAGCAGCGGGCGGACCCCGCGGAGGGGCGGGAACGGCGCAGTCCGAGCTCCTCCCCGGGCAGGGCCTGCACGCAGACAGTCAATCCCTCGGAGTCCCGGTGCAGACGTCCGGGCCCGACCGGCCCGGGCCGCGCGGGCCAGCCATGCCGGGCCGCCTGCTGCGGGGCCTGCGGCAAAGCTGGCGCCGCTACAGGTACCGGTTTGTGCCCTGGATCGCGCTGAACCTAAGCCACAACCCGAGGTGAGCGCGCCGCGCAGCCGACGGGAGCGGCGGCGGCCTGTGCGGCCCAGCGAAGCTCCTCCGGCCCCGGTACTGGAGGCCCCGCAGGCCCCGAGGTGGGCGGAGCTCCACGCGGGTGACGCCCCAAACGGCCGAGGGCGGGGTCGTCTCTGGAGGACGGGCTGTTGGTGGGTGGAGCCTCGCGCGGCCTCAGACCAATGAGGGTGGCACCTTAGTGGGCGGCACGTGCCCTCCCTCGGGACGGGGCTAGAGTGGGCGTGTACGTGTGTGGGCGTGGCTAGGCAAATATTACTAAAGGGGGCGCTTCTATTGGGCGTGGGATTTGTGGTGGGTGTGGCTAGAGCCTGTTACCCAGGGTTCTCCGCGCTGTGAGGTTTTTTCGAAGCCTGGGGTCTTCTGCAGAGCCCGGCTGGTGGCGCGAGTTTCCTAGTTTAGCTGCTGGGTCAGAGGCTAAATGGGAATTGGAGCGGGAGCGGTGGAGCGAGCGGGAAGGCGTCTGCCTTGCTCGCGCTAGCCTAGGACGGACCGCGGTTCGATTCCCCGGCGTCCCAGTTGTGCCCCCAAGCCAGGAGCGATATCTGAGCTCATAGTCAGGAGTTAACTAACCCCTGAGCGTCACAGGGTGTGGCCCAAAAACAAACAAAAAACGGGAATCACCGTAGGTGAGATTGCATGGCCTTTGAAATCGGGTCCAAGTTGAAATACCACCTCCTACCTAGCCAATACCTCCCCAAAGACAAAACTCTGGCTTTTGGGGTTGTTTTGGAGTGGCTGAGTGAAAAGCCACCGAAAGCCATCTGAATGTTGTATTTGTGATAAATGATGCAAGAGAGAGAGAGAGCTGAGGGGTTCCTGGGATGGAGTTCCTGTGAGCTTTGACAACTCACCTGCTTATGGGGCTTTGCAAGGAGACAAGTGTAGCAAGGAGACAGTGGAGCTCCGTTGAAGGCAATTAAAGAGATTGCCCGAAAATCGGTCATGCAGCAAAATTCAGATGCATCATTATTATAGAACTGTGAAGTGGGAGTTGTTTTCTTGTTCACAGGTAAAAATAATGGCATTTTGGAAATAAAAGTGGTAATCAAAGAAGTACTCCTGAGAGGGGACAGAAATGGAGAACGTTATTAAATTGCACAGATCCCCACACGGAGCCACTGTAATGTGGAAGTTGTCGCGCGAGAGCTCTTACAACGCTGTGCTTATGGATGGAGAAGCACCGTTGTATGCTTGTTTCTCCCAAATGCCAGCTTTTAATAAAAGCCTTGGGAAATTTTCCTATTTCTAAAAACCTGTTTCCTTCTCTGCAAAGAGGACATAAAGAGGGCAACAACTTTCTGTACAGGATGTGTCTTTGGTTATGTTTAGGATCTTGTTAATATATTAGCCAATAATGTAACTAACAGTTCTGATAAATTTAATTTTTTATCTCCTTTCTAAGGCCAGGAACCCAAAGGTTTGTTTATATATATATACTTGTTTAAGATGAAGGGTGATGAATAGAAACTTCTCCCATTTTTAGGACCCTCCGATATGTTCCAGAGGATTCCAAAGACAAAATTATCTCAGATGAAGATGTCCTAGGAACATTACTGACAGTTTTCCAGGCTCTGTTCATTAATGATTTCAATAAGCAATCAGATATTTTGACTATGCTTCCAGAATCTGTTAAATCAAAATATCAAGACCTCCTGTCAGTTCAACAGTCAAGGGTGAAACTACTTGAATACAGACATCGACAGCAAAATACCTTTAAACCAGAAGAAATTCTTTATAAGACATTGGGTTTCAGTGTTGCATTAGCAACTAGTTCTTTGGTTTCTGCTGGAAAAGGCGTCTTCGTTACTAAAGGATTGGTACCAAAAGGAGCTGTTGTATCTATGTATCCTGGTAATGGCACAATTAGTCATCTTCCAAGAGTTTCTTTGATGCTGATATGTATAAATGCAACAAAAGGCATAGCTATGTGACCCTTAGAGATTGAATTAGAAACTCAAATTTCTAGATTAGTTTTTTCAAGGTTGAAATTAAATTATTTAGTGTGCTTTCACAATAAATTTCTTTAATATTTGGAAAGTTAAAAATAACACCTTGACTGTGTTCAGGGCTTATTCCTGGCTCTGTGCCCAGGAATCACTCCTGATGTGCTGGAGGGACCATTTCCTGGGGTGCTGGGATCAAACCTGGGCTGGGTGCATGCAAGGCTGTTACACTGTCTTTTTTAGGCCCAGGGATCCTTTTTTTTTTTTTAATCAAAGTCAAAATGCAAAGAAATGTCAATCAAATACCTTTGTTTAAGGACCTCTGTAGTACTAAAAGTGAAAGCCTAGAGAGTAAATTAGTCTGACTTAGGTAATAGATAATTAAAGGTATATGGCATGAGTTAAAACAAAAAAAAATGGAATTTCAGGGGCCTGAGAGATAGCACAGTGGTAAAGGTTGCACACAACCAACCTGGGGCGAACCTGGGATTGACTTGGGTTTGATCCCTAGCATTCCATATGGTCTCCCTAACCTGCCAAAAGAAATTTCTGAGTGCAGAGCCAGGAGTAACCCCTGAGCACTGCTAAGTGTGGCCCAAACCCCCCCAAAATAAAAAAGAATAAGATTTCATCCCATAAATCATGAATAAATATCTACTTGCCATTTCCACCTAGCTACCTCCACCCCTATTTATTGTTATTGTTGTTGTTTTGTGAGACTGGAGGTCAAATGTAGGACCTATATGTGCAAGGTGAGTACTTTACCACTGAACCAAATCACTGCCACCTCTACTTACTATTTCTACATTCACAAAGTACTGCAAGTTCATTGCAAAAACATTGACTAGAGTGCTCAGTGAAAATGTTACTTGTTAATATTATTTGGCATAATAAAAATCTATATGAAAGTTTAAATGAGAAAGACTTAGGTTTTAAAATCATTCTGCTGGGGGCCGGGCAGTGGTGCTGGAGGTAAGGTGCCTGCCTTGCCTGCGCTAGCCTAGGATGGACCGCGGTTCGATCCCCTGGTTTCCCATATGGTCCCCCAAGCCAGGAGCGACTTCTGAGTGCATAGCCAGGAGTAACCCCTGAGAGTCACTGGGTGTGGCCCAAAAACCAAAAAAAAAAAAAAAAATCATTCTGCTGGAACCGGAGAGATAGCATGGAAATAGGGCGTTTGCCTTGCATGCAGAAGGACGGTGGTTTGAATCTCGGCATCCCATATGGTCCCCTGAACCTGCCAGGAGTGATTTCTGAGTGTAGACCAGGAGTAACCCCTGAGCACTGCCTGGTGTGACCCAAAAACCAAAGAAAAAAAAATCATTCTGCTAATTTTGTAATCTTAAATCTCTAAGTGTCTCAGTTTCTTCTTAGACAACTAATCTAATTTAGAAAGAGGCAGCAACAGATTAATGCTAAAATAAATGTAATAGATTAATATGTCTAATATAGGAAGTACCTAATAAATATTTATTTTCTCCTCCTATTGCTAGTGAAGGGAGAAACAATCTAATATATCAAATTCATTCATTCCCATATAACCACCATTTATAAATAATATATTCATTCCTATATAACTACCATTATCCATGTTTATATAAACACCATATATATTGCATATCACCAGTGTCTGGATTGAATCCATGTCTCATGCAGTGAGGCACCCAATGCACACATTTAGTTCACGGATGCTACATATTCAGCCCAACAAATACTTTCCTTAAAAATATCCTTTCTTGGGGCCCGGGAGATAGCATGGAGGTAAGGCGTTTGCCTTTCATGCAAAAGGTCATCGGTTCGAATCCCGGTGCCCCATATGGTCCCCCGTGCCTGCCAGGAGCAATTTCTGAGCATGGAGCCAGGAGTAACTCCTGAGCACTGCCGGGTGTGACCCAAAAACTAAAAAATATATATATATATACTTTCTTGGGGGCTAGAGCAATAGTACAATGGGTAGAATGTTTGTTTTGCATGCAACTGACCCATTTTTGGTCACCAGCATGCTTATGGTCCCCCATACCCCACCAGGAGTGATCCCTGAGCATTGCTGAGTGTGGCTCCAAAACAAAACTCAAGATTCTCTTCATCTTTTTCTTAGACACACAAGTAATATTGAACCTAAGTGTGATGTTCACATATTTTATTTAGCCATATTTTGGTTAACAAAAATTGATGCTGTCCCCATCTGCTATTGGAAACACTTTTTGGAAGTGGATGGATATAGGTTACACCAGTATGGCTTTATGGTATGTGACCATACCATATGCAGTGCCAGGAATCAACCTGAGGTCAGGAGTTTACAAGGCAAGTGCCCTAACATTCTGAACTTTCTTTGGTTGGATACTCTTTAAAAGTGGAGGGTAGCCAAAGAGAACATCATGATCTAGATTAGAGGGGAAATCTTAGTGGGAAAAAAATTATCTGCCATGTATTTTACGTTACTATGATTTTTTGTCTTGTTTAACAGGTACAGTGTATCAGAAGTATGAACCAGTATTTTTCCAGTCCATTGGAAATCCATTTATTTTTAGATGTCTAGATGGGATTCTCATCGATGGAAATGACAAAGGAATATCAAAAATTGTGTACAGGTAAAGTTGGTGCCCCTATTAAAATTTAATTATAGGAGACATCACAATTACTACAATGACAAAACCAAAGGCATTTGTCCTTGAAATAAAAATCCATTTAGTCAACTGCTTTGTAGCAACTATTGATTAGAAAAAAGTTTATTTTTTTTTGTTTTTGGGCCACACCCGGTGATGCTCGGGGGTTACTCCTAGCTATGCGCTTAGAAGTCGCTCCTGGCTTGGGGGGACCATATGGGATGCTGGGGGATCAAACATTGGTCCATTCTAGGCTAGTGCTTGCAAGGCAGACACCTTATCACTAGTGCCACCACTCCGGCCCCTAGAAAAAAGTTTTTTTTTGTTTTTGTTTTTGGGTCACACCCGGCAGTGCTCAGGGGTTACTCCTGGCTCCATGCTCAGAAATTGCTCCTGGCAGGCACAGGGGACCATATGGGGCACCGGGATTCGAACCAATGACCTTTTGCATGAAAGGTCTTACCTTGCCTTGCCTCCATGCTATTTCCTGGGCCCCAGAAAAAAAGATTTTTAAGAGAAATTAAACTTGTTCAGTTTTATGGTTAATGTTTGTATATTGAATTTTATTTCAAGTCACAGAAGAACAATCCCTAAGCACATGCTTTTACTTGTTTCAGATCCTGCAATGGGAGAGATCAATTTGGCCCTTTAAAAATGAGTGACAGTACATGGCTAACATCAGAAATTCATAATCCCTTGGCATTAGGACAATATGTCAACAACTGTTCAAATGGTAAGATGGTATCATGGGGCTGTGAGACGAGGTACAAATACATAGTAGTTATACTCTTCCTTTGCCATATGAATGTCAGAGACATCTCAGCTATTCAAAACCCGTAAGTAAATGATATATACACAGAAGTAAACTATGTATGAATTATACATGTATAAGTCCTTACCGCTGAATCACTTTGCAAATAATGGGCTACATCTCTAGCCCCTAAGCTATTACTTTTTAAGGATAGTTGTTTATCAATGTAAATTTGAAGAAATAATGTTCTGCATTCTTTAAGACTTTTAAAAATAATTTTTATAGATTTTCTGATTTTGTAGTATCAATGATAATATCTACCTTTTGATCATTATTATTCTAGGTTTGTTTTCTTCAATTTATGTTTTAGACATACCCAACAATGCTCAGGATTACTCTGGGCTCTGTGCTCAGGAATCACTTCTAGAGGGTCATATGGGATGCTGGTGATCAAACCAGGTTGGCTGCATGCCAGACAAGTGTCCTACCCACTGACAATCACTCTGGCTCCTAATTTTCTATTTTTTAATAACTATTTTGTCACTGCTCAATATATCCTAAAAGGTGTCCAGATAGTAGCCCCTTCTTTTGATATTTCCCTTCTCTAGGGCTGCCTTTTCTCTCGGTGAAAGTTTGCTAGGTAGTTAATGAGGGTAGATGGGGAGACCAGACTCTTCTGTTGATCAAGATCCTTTCTAAGCCTGATCTTGAAAAAGTGAACAATAAACATCCATCATGTCCTTCAATTATAGCATTTTATTTAATTATAACATTGTTTATCAACTTTATTGTAACATTAATGAAAAAACCAGAAGGCCAAAGTTGAACAAAACTGTATTATTTAAGGATCTAGTTTTGTTTATAGATAGTTTCACTTAAAATTGCAGTTTTCAAGAATCATTTATAGTAATCAGCTAACTGGGAGCCAGAAAGATAGTTTGAAAGACATTTGTCTTGCATGTAACCAATCTGAACTCAATCTCTGGCACTTCACCTGGTCACTAGGCATCAAATATGGCCCATACTCCAGGAGTGAATCCTGGAACACGCCCTTGAGCAATTCTACCCCAATTCTACCCCACCCCACAAAAAAACAAAAAGAAAGACCTATATACTTCTGTGTGTGTGTGAAATTTAGAAATTCATAAGGACATAATTATTTTGAGTGTCTTGATAAATTAGAAAATGGTATATTGTGTTACAACCCAGGAATAATGGCAGTTTCTAAAAAGTATGTATCTGTTCCTAGACAAAGCAGCTAATGTGTGTTATCAGGAATTTGATGTGCCTGCAGTCTTCCCGGTAGAACTGAAACAGTATCTTCCAAACATTGCCTTCAGCTATGAAACACAAAGGTTAGCCTTCTGGAAGTTTCTCTGTTCTCTTATGTTATAACTTAAAAAAATATATTTTCTGGGGCCTGAGCAGTGGCACAGGCAGTAAGGTGTCAGCCTTGCTTGCGCTAGTCTAGGATAGACTGTGGTTTGATCCGCTGGCGCCCTATATGGTCCCCCAAGTCAGAAGCGATTTCTGAGTGCATAGCCAGGAGTAACCCCTGAGCGTCATCAAGTGTGGTTCAAAACCTAAAATATATATGGGGGGTGGGGTGGGCAGAGTTATAGCACAGCTTGTAGGATGTTTGCTTTGCACATGGCCAACCCAAGTTCAGCATCCCATATGGTACCCTGAGCCTTCTGGGAGTGATTCGCACTCCCAGATGTGGTCTCCAAACAAAAAACAAACTAGAAAAAACATTTCCTAAGAAAAACTTTTTAAAACTTTGGTGTAAAGGAATTACAAACACAACTTTACTTTTTCTTCACAAAGAAATGTGGTTAACCATGAACCATGGTAGAAGTTATGATTTATTTACAGGAAAAACTATTAATAAAAACCCACGTTTCTGAATGTTAACCATTAAGTATATACAGGCAGTATTTTTTGATTATTTGACCAATTACTTCATTATGCAAATTATATTAAGATCTATTCATTGAATAATATGACAAGTCAGTTTCTAAAGTCTAAGTGTTCTAATATAATGTGCATGTAATACTGACAACCTAATTGTTTAGCAACCATTATATATGTTATTTTGCAATTTCCAGTGTGAAAGACAGTAACATTACCTTACTGAATCTACTGAAAAGTAGAAAATATCGTATTTATATTCTGATTTTATGTACAGATGCACAGAGAACCATATGGGATGCTGGAGGTTAAACCTGGGTCATCTGTGTAACAGGCAAGCACCTTAACCATTGCTATTACTGTCTGACCCACTCTAAATATATTTTGCCAATATTATCACTTATGTTGTGAGATTACATATTCATTAAAATTATAACTAGTTTTGGAATGTTTTATAAGTATTTATTCTGAATTGTACTTCACTTTAGGAAAAATTTATAATTTATTTAAATTTCCTATAGTAAGGTTAACATCAGATGTTTATAACTAAAATCAATATTCTTGGCAAAGAGGAAAAATAGTCATTTAAGTTTGCATAATTATTCACAAAAGAAAAACTTTGGTGTAAATTTAGTAAAAAATTACAGTTTAGTAGTCTTAGTGCTTCGCATATATGGCTTAGTGCCTCGCATTTTCCAACTTGGGTTTGATCTCCAGCATCCCATATGGTTCCCCAAGATCTGCCAAGATTAATTCCTGAATGCAAAGCTAGGACTAACCCCTGAGCATTGCTGAGTGTGGCCCAAACTCCTCCCCACCCCAAAAGAAATTGCAGCTTAGGGTTTTTAAAAAATTTTTATTTTTAAAATAATTTATTTCAACTACATAGTTAAAAATATAAAAACCGGGGCCCGGGAGATAGCATGGAGGTAAGGCGTTTGCCTTTCATGCAAAAGGTCATCGGTTCAAATCCCAGTGCCCCATATGGTCCCCCGTGCCTGCCAGGAGCAATTTCTGAGCATGGAGCCAGGAGTAACCCCTGAGAACTGCTGGGTGTGACCCAAAAACCAAAATATATATATATAAACCACCTAGGAATACTAGTTAATTCATTTGATGAAACCAGAATCACTTCATAAGAACATGTGGATAAACACTTGATAAAGTCCTAAATTTTAGAAAGCAGGAATAACACTCTGCTTATTTGGGGTATAAATACCAATTTTAATTATTTTGTTTTGTTTTGGGGCTCTCCACCTGGCAATGCTCAAAGATTACTTTTGGTTCTGCACTTGGAAATCATTCCTAATGGTAGAGTCCATATGGGGTGCCAGGGATTGAACCTAGATCAGCTGCATGCCAGGCAAGCACACTACCTGCTGTACTTACTATCTCTATGGCTTCACCAATTTTTTGTTTTGTTTTGATTTGGGGCTAGGGGTTACCCCTGGATATACACTCAGAAATTGCTCCTGGCTTGTGGGACCATATGAGATGCCAAGGATTGAACCGAGGTTGGTCCTGGATCAGCCACGTGCAAGGCAAATGCCCTACCACTGTGCTATCACTCTGGCCCTGGCCAGAGGTTTGTTTTTTTTGTTTTGTTTTGGGTTTTCGGTCCATACCCGTTTGATGCTCATGGGTTACTACTGGCTAAGCACTCAGAAATTGCCCCTGGCTTGGGGGACCATGTGGGATGCTGGGAGATTGAACCTTGGCTAGTGCTTGCAAGGCAGACACCTTACCTCTAGCGCCACCTCGCCGGCCCCTGGTCAGAGTTTTTTAATTTTTGTCTGAACACTAATAATAAACAGGACAATGTATCAAGGTTTTAAAGAATACATCACAGTAAATTTGTTCTGTATTTTAGTTCTTTTGAAAACAAAGATGCCTTTGAAAAATGCCTTTGAGGGGGCCGGAGAGATAACACAGAGGTAGGGTGTTATCTCAGATAACACAGAGGTAGGCTGCCTTGCACGCAGCCGATCCAGGACATAAGGTGGTTCAGATCCCAGTATCCCATATGTTCCCCCATGCCTGCCAGGAACACAGAGCAAGAGCAAGGAGTAACTCCTGAGTGCTACTGCATGCGACCCAAAAACCAAAAAAAGAAAAATGCCTTTGGTATTTAAGATTATTTTGGGGCCCGGGAGATAGCATGGAGGTAAAGCATTTGCCTTTCATGCAAAAGGTCATCGATTCGAATCCCGGTGCCCCATATGGTCCCCTGAGCCTGCCAGGAGCAATTTCTGAGCATGGAGCCAGGAGTAACCCCTGAGCACTGCTGGGTGTGACCCAAAAACCAAAAAAAAAAAAAAAAAAAAAACCCAAAAAAAAAACCAAAACAAAGATTATTTGTTTTTTTGGCTATACCCAGCAGTGTTCAGGGCTAACATCATTCTGTGCTCAGGGATTATTCCTAGTGAATTCAGGTTTATATAGGGTGCTGAGATTGAAACTGGGTCAGCCATGTGCAATGCAAGCACCTTTACTACTGCACTATAGCTCTAGCTCTTAGAATTATTTGTCTGGGGGCTGGAGAGATAGCATGGAAGTAAGGCATTTGCCTCTCATGCAGGAGGTCAGTGGTTCGAATCCCGGTGTCCCATATGGTCCCCTGAGCCTGCCAGGAGTGATTTCTGAGCATAGAGCCAGGAGTAAGGCCTGTGCACGACCAGGTGTGACCCCCCCAAAAAAATAATATATAGTTTGTCTGTTACATGAATGAAAACACCCTGGGTAACTTTTTGAAAAAAATATAAATCTGGGGCTGGAGAGATAGCATGGAGGTAGGTCATTTGTCTTGCATGCAGAAGGAAGGTGGTTCGAATCCCCGCATCCTATGGTCTCCTGAGCCTGCCAGGAGTGTAGAGCCAGGAGTAACCCCTGAGCACTGCCAGGTGTGACCCAAAAACCAAAAAAAAAAAAAATATATATATATATATACATACATATATATATATACATATATATAAATCTGGATATTCCTGACCTCTTTCATATGTAAGAAATTAGCTTTTAATTTGGTTCAGTTCAGATTTTTCGAACAAGGAATCTTAGTAGTATCACATAATACTCTCCAAAGGCAAGTTTGGGAAAATAAATGATTTTCAAAGGGCACTGAAGTTTAGCAGATTCTGGATATAGTCCTAATGTCACCTGTGTATAAACGCTCATGTATAAAGCTGGAGAAATTCAGCTCCCAATACAGTTGTCTGGCCTCAGGTATTCCCAAAGCACAGATGAGGCTATGGGTGATGCCCATGTTCTAGGGTTAGAAACAAGGTACAGGCTGAAATAAAATACCCTAAAGTAACTTTCAAAAGTCAACCTCCAGGGCCAGAGTGATAGCACAGTGAGTAGGGTGTTTGCCTCGAATGTGGCTAACCCGGGATCAAGTTGGTTCATTCCCCAGCACTCCATATGGTTTCCCAAGCCTGACAGGAAAGATTTCTGAGTGCAAAGCCACGTGTGGCCCCAAAACAAAAACAAACAAAAAAAATGTCAGTTTTTATGGCTGGAGAAATAGTACAGTGGGAAAGATATTTGCCTTGCATGCAGAATACCTTGGGTTTGATCTTCAGAACCCCATAGGGCAGGCAGGATGCAGCCCAAATCCACCAGGAGTAATCCCTTAGTACAGAGTGAGGACTAAATCCTGAGTATAGTCAGGTGTGGGCTCTCCCAAAAGACAAACAAAAAACACAAAGTAAACACCTAGTTTTTGTACTTAAAAGCATTAATATTTTTTCTTTTTTTTATTTTTGATCAAAGTGGATTACATATCAAGCATTAATATTTTTATGAGAAAAAAGCTCAACATTTCAAAAGTAGAGAGTTTATAAACTTTTTTTGTGGTTTTTGTTGGGGGGGGACCCACACCCGGTGATGCTCAGGGGTTACTCCTGGTTATGCACTCAGAAATCGCTCCTGGCTTGAGGGACCATATGGGACACCAGGGAATTGAACCGCAGTCCGTCCTAGGCTGGTGCCAGCAAAGCAGACTCCTTACCACTCCGTGCCATCACTCCGGCCCCAGGAGTTTATAGACTTTTATACACTTAGACACTGCAACCATGTCAAGCCCCAGAACTGGTAAAAGAATGCTGAGATTGTTGATAAATCCTATGTGGCCATTGCATGACTCTCAAGTCCCTTCTGGTCCCCGATTCACATCTAATGGCCCAGATTATACAGCTTAGTTTTTTTCATGTCTGTTATACATGAAAGTGCTAATATAGACTTATGAAAATTTTTAAATATTCATTAATTCATTTTATTCTGCATAGTATTCCTTTTTATTTTATTTTATTGTTTTTTTGTTTTGTTTGGAATTTGGGCCATACCTGGCAGTGCTCAGGGGTTACTCCTGCTTTGCACTCAGAAATCACCCCTGGCAGGCTCAGGGGATTATATGGAATGCCAGAGATTGAACCTGGGCCCGTCCCAGTTGACCACGAGCTGTGCTGTCGCTCTGACTCTAGTATCCCTTTTTATTCTTTACAATAATTTGTGTCAGCCGCAGGTTTTTGTTTTGTTTTGTTTGGGGGCCACATCCAAGAGTATTCCTGGGTCTGTTAAGGAAACCAATATTGTGCCAGGGATCCAACTAGGATCCGTGGCCAAAGCAGCCACATGCAAGGCTCTGCTCTTAAGTTTTTTTTATTCCCAATGATTCTGTTCTTTTTCTCTATGCACAGACTCTTCAATTATATTTTCACTTTAATCATGTTAAAGTTCATGATCTTGGTCTCAGAGAAAGAGACCATATTATCCCCCACTTTTTTTAGTTTAATAAACAATAAGAAGCGATAGCACAGTGGTAGAGCATTTGCCTTGCACGCAGTTAACACCGGATGGAGCCCAGTTTGATTCATTCCATATGGTCCCCTGAGACTGCCAGGAGGAACTCCTGAGTGCAGAGCCAGGAGAAACCTCAGGTGTCACCAGGTGTGACCCAAAAAACAAACAAACATAAATTGGAATTTTTCTTAACAAATCAGTAGAAATACTTTTTATATAATTTCTCTCAGCCACCAGTTGCTAATAAAACTTCCTGTGGGCTCAACTAAATAGTTTCTTTAATGTGAGTGGTACTTAAAATTTTAAATATCTTTTCCCTGTGCCCTGTGCTCTGGGAACTTTGACTGTTCAGCTGGTAGGATGCTTGCCATGTACACAGCTGACCCACAATCTATCCCTGGGATCCCATATCGTCACCTGAGTAACTCCAGGAGTAATTCCTGAGAGCAGTCAGGAATAACCCCTGAGCACTGCCAGGTATGACCTGAAACAAACAAACAAAAACAATCAAAACTTGGTAAATTGTGTCTTATATGTATATTTGTGGATTAACAATTTTATTTTGGTGTGGAGGTGATGTTGGGCTACACCTGACCTAGCAGTGCTCAGAGGTTACTCCTGGTTTTGAGACCAGGAATCACTCCTGGTAGGGAACGGGGGACAATAAGGGATGCGGGGGAATCAAACCCAGGTTAGCTGCATACAAGACAAGCTACCTTACCCACTGTACTAATGCACTGGCCCCAATAACTAAGTTTTAGTTGGTATCATTACTGCTCAGCAATAGAAAGAGAAGGAACAGAGATTTATACCTATATTTTATGTACATAATAAGTATTCTTTAGAATTCTAATGCATTTACTGTTTCTAGCTTTATATATTACAAAAAACATTAATTCATCCTTTTTTGTTTTTGTTTTTGGGCCACACCCAGTAATGCTCAGGGGTTACTCCTGGCTATGCGCTCAGAAGTCGCTCCTGGCTTGGGGGACCATATGGGACACCGGGAGATCGAACCGCAATCCATCCTAGGCTAACGCAGGCAAGGCAGGCACCTTACCTCTAGTGCCACCGCCCGGCCCCAATCTTTTAAAGAGAAACTATCATGAAAGTAATTTAAAAGATTTTGGGGGAGGGGGGAGGGGGGTTTGGGCCACACTTCTGGAGGTGCTCAGGGTTTACTCCTGGCTCTCTGCACTCAGGAATCATTCCTGGAATGCTCAGGGAAATCATATAAGATACTGGGGATCAAACCTTGGTCAGCTACATACAAGGCAAACATCATACCTGCTGTGCTACACTTTGGTTCTTAAAAGATAATTTATTTTGTTCTTGGGCCACAGCTGGCCATGCTCATATAGGATGCTGGGAATCAAAACCAGGTTTGTCCTGGGTTGGCCACATACAAGGCAGACACCCTATCACTGTGCTATCTCTCTGGCCCTAAAAGATAATTATTTTATTTTATTTTGGTTTTTGGGCCACACCTGGTGACACTCAGGGGTTACTATTGGCTATGAGCTCAGAAATCAACAACGGAGAAATCGAACCGTGGTCCATCCTCGGTCAGCCGCATGCAAAGAAAATGCCGGGCCCAGAGAGATAGCACAGCGGCGTTTGCCTTGCAAGCAGCCGATCCAGGATCAAAGGTGATTGGTTTGAATCCCGGCATCCCATATGGTCCCCCTTGCCTGCCAGGAGCTATTTCTGAGCAAACAGCCAGGAGTAACTCCTGAGCACCACCGGTGTGACCCAAAAACAAAAAGCAAAGAAAATGCCTACACTGCACCACCACTCCAATCCCAATAATTTTTTTTTTTGGGTCACACCCAGCGGCGCTCAGAGGTTCCTCCTGGCTCTATGCTCAGAAATCGCTTCTGGCAGGCTCGGGGAACCATATGGGATGCCGGGATTCGAACTATCATCCTTCTGAATGCAAGGCAAATACGCTACATCCATGCTATCTCTCTGGCCCCAAGTCCTGATAATTTTTAATACCAATATTGGGAGTCTAAACTTATAGGCTCTCTTTATCATTTTAGAAGGCAGATAAACTTACTAATTAGTCATCTTTGGGGAAATCAAGCACATAAACCAAGGTTGGTCGTAAGGAATTTGAATAAAATTATGGTTATAAATTAAGTCTATATTAAATTGTTAAAAATATATTAAAAGTATAAACCTGCTACTATTTCTAAACTATTGTATAATTTTTTGTTTCTAGCCTACTTCGATGTGTTGTTCTTGTCTCACTCAGAGATATCAAACAAGGAGAAGAACTTCTTTCAAACTACTATACAATTGTCACCTAATTCTGAATTGGAAGTCAGCACTTAGATCTGAAACTAATAATTTCTTCAAGTTCCACCCGTTGAACAAAAACTTTGAAACCTAATTAAAGTGGGAATTGTTTTGTTTGTAGTGACAATGTATTTATTTCAGATCCATGATAAAATTTGCTTAATTGCAATTTGAGTTTCCCCTACATACATTCTAGCTTCTTAGAACCTGTCCTAATTTAGGTAGTTTTAAGTGTCCTTCATTTTGTACATGTTAGTTTATAAAACTTTAGCCAAATAATCACTGAATCCTGTAATATTGTTGATGTGCACACACCTTTTGGCCAAAACTTTATAGTTTTGGGATTAAGGCACTTGCTTTGAGAACAGTAAGGTGTATAGTCACCAGCACCACTAGGTGTCACTCATGAGCACAGAGCCAAGAATAGCCTCTGATCCCTGCCAAGTGTGGCCCAATCCCCTAATCCTATCAATGAAAAGGAGCACTTACTTTTCTAGAATTAAAGCCACGATTTCTGTTGTACTGGCATGCATGTAGAGTGTATTTCAGTGTGTAGGATAAATATTGTTCTCGCTGGGCAAGAGGAGGGGTAATTATTCTCTGCTGTCAATATTGACATGTACAAAGTTTATAAAGTGTGAGAAATTGTTATGACATGAAAGCAGTTTAAAAAGTGATAGTAAAAGGGGCCAAAGCAACAATACAGGTAAGGTGCTTGCCTTGCAAACTGCAATCCATTTGGCCCAAGTAAGCACTATCTGAAGTGGTATCTGAGCACAAAGCAAGAGAGTAAAAGGAACTGTCCTAGTCTCTCTATCCATTGGAAGGACAGTGATTTGGTATTTAGAATAAGATTCTGTGATTTACACTACTGTTAATGTTTCTTATGAACATATAACACTACCCCATCACCTGTGTACCCATCTCCTCCCCCAAGAACACCAATGCCATTGTTCTCTATCAACACCCCTCCTCCAACTCAGTTGCATGTATCAGTTCTTCCATTATCTTGCCTTTGGATCCCTGCTGATCTTTAGAACACAGTAGTCATCAGGGACCCCAGACAGATCATACAGAGCTTGGTAAGGGATTCGGTTGCAGAGCCAACCTGGGTTTGATCCTCAACACCATATAGTTCCCTGAGCACATGTCCCAGGTGCCTTTTTCTGTATTCTTTTTCTATGCTTCAGCAATAAACTGCTGTCCCAGTTGTCAGGATTGAACTTTGATCACTGCTGAGCATCCCTCAAAATAAATTTTGCTAAATCAGGATATTTAGAACTTTATGTAGAAAATGGAAATTCGGGACCGGCGAGGTGGCACTAGAGGTAAGGTGTATGCCTTGCAAGTGCTAGCCAAGGAAGGACCACGGTTCCATACCCTGGCGTCCCATATAGTCCCCTCAAGTAGGGGCAATTTCTGAGCGTTTAGCCAGGAGTAATCCCTGAGCATCAAATGGGTGTGGCCTAAAAACAAACAAAAAAACAAAACAAAAAAAAGAAAGTGGAAACTCATAGATTAGGTGAGCTAAAGTATTTAAGAAAAATGCATATTATATAATGTTCAACTTTTTATACCTCTGGACCAAGAAAAATAGGAGTATTTCAAAGATCGACTAATAGCTAAGATAAAAACAAAACCAATGCATAGTATTTTGTGTAATATCTAATGTTATAAAACTAATTTTTAGCTAGGTGTGACCTTCTGCTCCTGAAATTTCCATGTTGAAAAATAGTTATATTCGGGGCCAGGTGGTGGCGCTGGAGGTAAGGTGCCTGCCTTACTGCGCTAGCCTTGGACCATGGTTCGATCCCCCGTGCCCCATATGGTCCCCCAGGCCAGGGGCGACTTCTGAGCGCATAGCCAGGAGTAACCCCTGAGTGTCACTGAGTGTGGCCCAAAAACCAAAAAAATAAATAAATAAATAAAATAAAATAAAATAAAATTTGGGGCCCGGGAGATAGCATGGAGGTAACGCATTTGCCTTTCATGCAAAAGGTCATTGGTTCGAATCCTGGTGCCCCATATGGTCCCCCGTGCCTGCCAGGGAGCCAGGAGTAACCCCTGAGCACTGCCGGGTGTGACCCAAAAACCAAAGAAAAAAAAGAAAAAGTTATATTCCGTTCTTTTCACTTCTAACAGTTTGATTTTTTTCCTATAATTGGGGGTGGGGGGCTTGTCATAATTAACTTAATCATCCACCCATCCTACTACTTGAAGTCTTCTAAGATATACAAAGAATCAGTTTCTGCTTATAAAGGAGTTCACATTGTACTAAGACTTGGACTGGAGGGTTTAATTTGGAGATGGAAGATTGAGTCACACCTGGTGTTCAGAGATTACTTCTGGTGGTGCTCAGAGGACCATATAGGATACCAGGGATCAAACTCAGGTTGGCAGCTTGCTAGGCAAATACCCTATCTGTTCTTGCCCTAGAGGGGTGTGGTAGGGAGGGTGTATGTGTATATGAGGTTAATGAGGGCCAAAGCAATAATAGTACAGTGGGTATCCCATGTGGTCCCCAAGCCCACCAGAAGTGGTTCTCAAGTGCAGAGCCAGGAATAAGCCCTGAGCATTGCCCGGTGTAGCCCTCACTCTCCCCAAAATACTGAGGATGGATAGTGCAGGGGTTAAGGTGTTTCATGAATGCAGTTGATCCAGGTTTCATCCTCAGCTCACTGGGTGTACCTGAAGTCACCTTCCACCCCCACTCCCAGTCTCCACACACACACAATAAATGAGGGCTGAACAGACAGTACAAGGTTAAGGTACTTGGTTTACATTCAGCCTACAAATTTTGATCCTCTGTACTTCGTGGTTCCTTAAAGAGCCATGATTAGCCTGGAGCACCACTGTGTAAGGCCCAAACCACACTCCCAATTCCTACATACTAGGGTTGGTGAGGAGTTAAAGCACACTTGATTTGTATGCGGCTGACCTGTTTTATCAGTAGCAGAACCTCCAAACACAATGCCAGGGTTAGTCCAAACCCTCTCCCTGAACAAAAAACCCAAACTGATCATTAAAAATAAAATCCGGGGCCCAGGAGATAGCATGGAGGTAACACATTTGCCTTTCATGCAAAAGGTCATCGGTTCGAATCCTAGTGCCCCATATGGTCCCCGGTGTCTGCCAGGAGCAATTTCTGAGCATGGAGCCAGGAGTAACCCTGAGCACTGCCGGGTGTGACCCCCCCCCCCCAAAAAAAATAAAATAAAATAAAATCCACCACAGCTTTGGGGGCATACCCAGTGGTGCTTGGGGATGAAACTTAGGCAGATTGTGTGCAGAACAAGTCTTTTACTCACTGTGCTACCACTCTATCCCCCACCATATTCTCTTATTACTGAAACTATCTTTTGGATTGCTGGGCTTTTTTGGGGGTGGGAGGGAGTGTCACACTTGTCTGTCCTGGTTCTGTGCTTTGGGATCCTAGTGGTGATCAGGAGTCCATATACAATGCAATGGGGAGTGAAACAGACTGGTCACATGGAAAGGAAGTGCCTATCTAGTACTCTCCCCACCCTTTTCTTTTTTAATAATTCATTTCATATACTATTATGGTAACAACTTAGTGGCACTGGATTTAGGTAAATTTCTGTAAAGTCCCTTGTCAGAATCAAGGTGCACTCACAGCCGGTGTCTCGAGTGAAGTTCATTTAATCCTAGAAAGCTCTGAGGCTTCCTGTTCTAAGATCATAAATTCATTGCCCCTTGCTATTTCCTCAAAGACCGCTGCAGACATGGGACACTGAAAGGATGAAGGAACACAGCTGCACAGGTACAAGTTTAAATTAGTATCCAAGTTGTCTGATGAAATGTTCAAGTTTACAGCTGCTATGAGGACTCTGAGAAGGCAAAAGCAGCAGGATGCTTAAAAAGCATACTATTAATGAAGGTTATGGCCAAACTCTTCTTCCCTCAGGAAAGCTTTCCTCCCTCTCCTCCCTACCAGTATGTCATGGCTCTCTTATGACAGTCAGGGGTAGTCTTGAGTAATGCATTCAGAATGCATGTGCATGTCCTCTCTGAAAACATCTGTGTGTATCATGTGCCCACCGTGGAGCCTGCACATAAAGGCACTACGATAAAAGAATGAATGTGGCTTTACACAAAAACCCAAAACAGGAGCCACGGTGTTTGTTTACATTTTTATCCACTTCCTTGTTTAAAAAAAAATCTGGACACTACCTGCAATCTGGTATCTACATATTTTGAATGGAACTAGAAATGCCCTGGTCTTTGCAAATGAAATACAGGGCGACACATGTGAAACCAAGAGGAAATGAGTTTTGTTCTGTTTTGGGGCCACACCTGGGGGTGCTCTGGGGTTACTCCTGGCTCTGTGCTTAGAAATTACTCCTAGCAAGCTCAGGGGACCATATGGAATGCTGGGGATCTAACACGGTCAGCCTCGTGGAAGGCAAAAAAAGCCCTACCTGCTGTACTATTGCTCCAGCCCTGTAAATTAGGTTTTTAGCTGGAAAAGAAACAAAGTTGGGGAAGGTGTAGCTAGAATCTGTAAAATTACAATTAAGAGTAATTTACTGTAAAATATAGGAAACAATAACAGATCTGACCAAATTTCAGATCTTAAGCCTTCCTAAAACAGTACTTAACACGTAATAGGCATTAAATACATATCCCCTGAATTAAACTATGAGTCTTACATTTGGGAGGGCTAGACTTTTATTAATGATGGGAATTTACTTGAGATATTAAAGGAAAAGCTACCTCAGCTACTTATTTCATTACTTACCAATCAAAAAACATTATTTACTCCACCCAAAACCAATTTAGCAATGGTTAACTACCCATTTGTTTATGGCATATGATTCAGTAAGTAAAAACCCATTTTGTGGCAAATACTCACGCGAACCAAGAAAAAAAAAGATTTCCAGATGTTTATTTCTGGAACTGTACACCAGGTATTAAAGTACAACAAATACAAAATAATGCTCAAAAAAATCAATGTTTATGTACAAATATTAAAATCAATGCAACAATAGCAACTTCCTCTTGAATATCTGATACTAAAACTTGTTCTGATTGTCACTAATTAATCTCATACTCACAGGGTACTTATTTCAAACTGGGACAACTGGAATCACTGCTCATCTATGAGGAATTTTAATATCTACCATATTTAACAATAAAACTAATAATTTCCTCCTTTTAGTGAAAAAATTATGAACTTCTTACAAAACATAGTAATGTCAATATTTTTTATAAATTATTTCAATTCCATTTGTAGACACTGTGCTTTGAAACTCTGGGCAAACAATCTCCTTGGTGGTCAGGTTTATTACTTTACATTCAATGTTGAAATACTCACTAGAGACTTTGGTAAAATTAAATAGTATCACTATGCTCTACTAGCTCTAACTTCTCAAATATTTATGACCTTCAATTTCAAAAATTAAAAAGGAAATAATTGCACAATTCTTTGACCTAATTGTACACACTTTAGTATTGTTTAAACAGTATTCTACATCCTTCAAGTAAATTCAGCAGTTGACCATGACAAGAGGAAAACTAAACATTTAAAAAGCTAGCATGAAAAAGATGGAAGAACTAACAAAGTAAAGTATTGCTATAATCACAGCACCAGTTACACTTCTAAATGAATCCACGTCCTCTTTAAATTCCCTGTACAGAAAAGATAAATCAGCCAACACTGCAACTGCTCACCATGAATTTTTGGTTTGTTCATACAAAAATAATTCAGAAAGAAAAAACAATAACAAAGAATTTATCACAGTTTGTTATAAGAATTGTGCTTAACACTTGATAATAAAGGCATTATTGTTTTTTTTTTATATTCTTATAAACCAGTTATTTTCATGCTCTCAAACGCAATTCTTCTAATAAACAGTAACAAATTCCATAAAAGATGCCTAAGTCAAGGGGGGAAACAGTAAAAATGCAGCTTTAAAAGAAAATTCAATAAATAGCTATTTTACATGGATGGTACAATTATGAATGTCACAACAAGCATGCACAAAAATGGTATAATACATGGCAAAAAGTCAGAAAATATTGAATTAGATCTAAAAAGGTGTGAAGAATTTACACATATATACAAAAATTTTGCAAATTATTGCCTCATTTTAACAAGGAATTAAAAGTAAACGTTCCCAGCTAGTTAGCGCTCTGAGAGGCTAAAACCAGATTAGTATTTTAAAATCTATTAAACTTGCTGGAATTAATTTTTCTCTCATATCATTTTCTGAATTTTGGTCAAAAATCTTTATTTAAATAACTAAAGTGTCCACTCAACTGCTGATAATCCAAACTTCAGATAAGAAACACTGTTTCCATCTTATATCAAGATCCCAGCAATGCATAGATAAACTGAATATATTACTGCATCAGCTACTGAGAATGGGCATGTTCATTTAAGTGCAACTGGTATTAGCATTCAGTCATCTTTGTGTATATCACTTTATACAGATCAGCCACTGTAAACCCAGAGTGAAAATTAAAAACTACAACAATGGAAGATTATGGCCAGTATCTTTCTAAATTATAGTTTTACTGATTTCTAACAAAAGAAGTTCAAAATTTAGCACACCACCACAGCAATCAGAAGCTGAACAACTTGGATAAAAACAACTCTAAGCAATAGAATCCAGGCTACCCATTATTTACCGTGCGCATACATGAATGCTAGACTTTTGATGTATAAATTAGAGACTGGTTTTAAGTTATTAATTTAACTAAGTTTGTCCACTATGCTAAACTAAATTTTATAGTGAATGTGCTATTGCGTAAACACTTCAAAAGCAATATCTTCATTAAAATGCTGCAAAGGAAAACAAGAATACATATCATCCAAACATAAGGATGACATTGCAGTTCACAGTTTTTATAATAAATACCCTCCCTTTCCATCACTACTATGGTTACTACATCTTACCTACTCATTAGCACAACCTTGAAGCAACTTATACTTACAAATATCAGCAATGCAGTCAAACATCTAAGCTTTTTGCAAAGCAAGACAACTAGTAGAAATTGAAATATTTTATTTAAGACGGTGCAAAAGATAAAAAGTAAAATTTGGTATTTTAACTGAACTCTAAAAGTAAAGTTTACTACATTCTAATACTGTATTCATCTTGTTTGACTTCACCTTATAACTTATAGATGCATGTCAATTGAGCAAAAATGGCCAATCTTGACAATGGCTTCTATTCACAATGTTTTCAATAGAAGCAAAACCAAGTATATTTGAGATGTATCTAAATTTCTATCACTTTTTAAGACTTAAAAGTGATGGCATACCATTCTATTTCAGATAGAACTCTCATTTTTTTTTTCTTGCCAACTGTTCAAGCTAAATAAAAAGTTTAAATATACTTCAAGGTTCTACTGCATTATGTAAAATCTAGAAGGCTCTTCTAAATATCAACACTTTGAACTGCAGTGCTACAAATAACTTAAGAGGTGTCCTGAGATGTTGTCAGTCACTAAGAGGCCACCGTAGGCCCGGTAGATTGTGGCCTGCAAGCCAACTATCTCAGGATTAACAAAATTATTAACAACTGGTAAGGTTTTCACAATGACAATCTTGACATGGTGGACAAAACCCCATCTGAATATATCTTCAGATGCCAATTTTTTTTTAAATAAACGAGGTTACATAGAAATCTTCCTCCTAGTCAAATGACCCATTCTGTGTAAGGTAGCCCAGGTCTCAAATTTTGAAGCAGAATCCAAGAAAGCGCCTTCATGACTCACACGCAGTTCCTTGTGCTGGCTTCCACTAAGATGGACTTGTTTTGTAAACTGAGGAACTGAAGTGCTCTAGGTGAATAACATGAGAGAAGATCCCATTTAAAAAAGAAAAAAATCCTTGCATGTTTGTGCAGTTGAAAGAAACACCTACCCCTGTTTTTAATTAAGAAGACAAACCCCAAAAATGCTACATAGAGCAGGGACTGGGATCGGTACCTGTAAACATTGTTATTCCACTGCATCCATTATGGCAAAAGGAACTTACATGAAAAGAAGCCACTCATTCAGTTCAGAACATCTGTGCTGGTTTTGAGCTGGTGGCCTCTGTCTACAGGTTTCAAAACGGGAAGTGAGGGAAGTGGAGGAACAGAAAATAGAAAAAGAAGGGACTGGGGCAAGAGGTTTTGGGGGATGAGGAAGAATAGATAAGCAGAGCTTAAAGCTGCACCACAGAGTTCAATCTTAGTTCCCAACTCTGCTGATCATAGTTCATTTCCACATTTATGGATTGAAAAATGAAAATACTCTTGACAAATCAAGATATAGTTCTATACATACTGACATCACTGATGTCATAGTGAAAGAGGTTCAAACTTCCAGTGAAAGACTAAGCAAACCTGATACTTTCCTCAAGTTTACTGGAACTGCATGCCCACTGCTGGGCGCCTGTCAGGCACGTCACTCAGAGTGAAGGGCAGCATGCTGATGCAGAGCATGGGCACTGATGAAGCCGTTCGTCTCGCTGGTAGACAGACTGCCAAAGTCAGCCACAGAGACAGCCATTTTGGCACTGGTGATGTGATGTGTGTGATTCTCAAAGTCCACACCTAAGTTATTTACAGAGACCTCATTCATAAAAGATTCAGGAACAGCAATGCCCATTTTTAATCTCTTTGCTGGCCGTTCTGATTCTTCACTGCACATGTTCATGGAGTTTAGCTCTGAGTGGTAAAATCCAGTCTCAAATAAATTAAAACAATCATTTTCCCCATTGCTAGGCAAGGTAAGTAACTCCTCTGTTACGACAGGCACATGATTGACTTGTCCACGGGGTGTGTTACCCAGTGGAGGAAAGCTATCATCCAAGCAATTCACATCAGCGGGGTTGCAGGCTGTTGCTACACTGTTGGTCAAAGCTGAAGTAAAAGGGAAAAGGGTTAAGTAAACAATTTATGCCATACAACAAAGAAGATACAAACATACCTCATGGTATGTTACATCATGCAGAAAAAGATTTACCTGTCAAATCACTGGCAGTGAAAGAGTTGAGAATGTTCAACTGTTGATCAGGAATAGGCTCTGGGCGGTTAGAAGTTAAGGCTGAAGAATTTACTGTTCCACCCAGAGCTTCTGTTTCATCTACCAAACGATCCATATAGTCCCTGAAAAAAAATGGTGCTCATTTGAAGACTGCATTTCACAACTCAAGATCAAAGTCCCTCAAGTAAGGCCCACAGAACTTACGTAACTCCAGGATGATGGTTATATCGTTTCTTTCCAAATCTTGTCTGTTGAGCAAAGTAATCATAACGTTCAGATTTCTTCCACATATAGTAGAATGCTACACATTCGGCCACTGTTCTAGTTCTCACCTAACCAAAAAGAAAGTCGTACTTTTAAAATAAAAACCAACAAAACCAACTCACTTTACAAAATTATTTTTAAACAACATCCTAACTTCAAGGTATAAGTGTTATTTTCTAAATTTCCTATTATGACACAAAGAACATTTTATTAATAAAATGTCATGACATTTACATTATTTAACAGTAAAGCTACCTTAAAAAGCTTAAGGTATGTTTAAATGAGTGTGCTAATTTATAAAATGAAAGTGCATCTAGAAAGTATCAAAATTTTTTTGGTTTTTGGGTCACACCTGGCAGCATTTAGGGGTTACTCCTGGCTCTACACTCAGAAATCACTCCTGGCTGGCTCAGGGACGATATGGGATGCCGGGATTCGAATCACCATCCTTCTGCATGCAAGACAAACGCCCTATCTCCATGCTATCTACCTGGCCCCAAGTATCATAAAGTTTTACTGAAAATCCTAACATGTTTGTTTGTACAGCATTTCTAGTTTGTTTTGGGGACACCTGGTAGTGCTTAAGGTCTTATTATTCCCAGATCAATGCTCACTCCCAGTGCAAAGGATCATGAAATGCCCGGGATAGAACTCAGATTTCTTCTTGCCAATGATGTCTTTCAGGCCCTTGAGCCATAACCCTGGTGTTGGGAGCCATTACTAGTCTTCACTGAACTCTCACTGTAGTTCTATCTGCACAGGGATCTACCTCAGGCTTCTTAGTCCTGAGAGATCTATGCACTTTCTTAAAAGGCTATTAATTCCCAAAATTACATGTATATTCACATTTTGTATGAAGAGGGGCTGCAGTATCATTAGTTATTAGAGGGCTTCATGATTCAAAAGAGATTAAAATCCGGGCGGTGGCGCTGGAGATAAGGTGCCTGCGCTAACCTAGGATGGACCACGGTTCAATCCCCCGGTTCCCCATATGGTCCCCCGTGCCTGCCAGGAGTGACTTCTGAGCGAATAGCCAGGAGTAACCCCTGAGCGTCACTGGGTGTGGCCCAAAAAAACCAAAAAAAAAAAAAAAAAATCGAATAATGGGAGCCGGGAGGTGGCGCAGGAGGTAAGATGCCTGCTGCCTTGCCTAGGACGGACCACGGTTCGATCCCCCCGGTTCCCATATGGTCCCCCGTGCCTGCCAGGAGCGACTTCTGAGCGAATAGCCAGGAGTAACCCCTGAGCGTCACTGGGTGTGGCCCAAAAACCAAAAAAAAAAAAAAAAAAAAAAAAAAAAAAAAAAAAAAAAAAAAAAAAAAAAAAAAAAAACAAGAAAAAAAAAAAAAAAA